>MU224267.1:8400730-8425578 GCA_018584345.1 Thuja plicata
AGTAGTTTAGCAGTTTTTTGCTTCTCCCTAAGTTACACTTAAGGGGGGGTGTTAGAGTAATTTAGCAATTTCTCTTTAGTGCTTAAGTTTCACTTAGGCAGTTTCAGTTGTCTTAGGAAAGTTTCTATTTCCTAGCAGTTGCCCGTTTAGGGTTTCGACATCCTTTATAAGGATTGTCATCTTTGTATTTCATAAGGAGTTTGTAATCACTTTTACATTGTTGAATATAGAACTTATTTTTCTGTCAACATGTTCTTGCAATCTCTGGCCTATCGGCCGCCATAGTTTCTGAATACTTCTATCCTCTTTCTATCTTCTTCTTCTGTGTAACAGCTTTGCATGCAGGTGATCTTGGTTGCATTGCGTATCAACAATCTCAACAAATTCTACCTTGAAGCCAATGTTGTTAAGTTGTGCTACACTGAGTAGATTTCTCCTTAGTCCTTCAACCCAATAAGCATTATCACATTTGATTCCTTTTGTTAGAGCAATGCAACCTTTTCCTTTCACATATTAGGGTTCATCATTCCCAAAATTGACACTACCACCATCATAGCGTTCAAAATATTCAAAATTTGTCTTATCACCAGTCATGTGATGAGAACAACCACTATCAATTATCCATGTGTCATTTTTACTGATATGTGAGAAAAGTGTTGTCTTTTCATCTTCTTCATCTTACTCATCCTTTATAGCAATATAAACCATTTCATCTTCTTCTTCATCACTGTCAAAATCTTTAGCAATATAACAAGACTTCTTACCTTTATCCTTGTAGCTCTTGTAGTTCTTGAAATCTTTCTTGCCTTTGTACTTGTTGAACCTTTTCTCATCTTTGTCTTCTTTGTTTGGACACTTGGCAACAATGTGACCAACCTCACTGCACAAGAAACAAATCGATGTTATTTTACCTTTATATTTACCTTTGGCAGCTCTCCTTGCAAGTAATACTTCAATGATATCTAGATCTTCATCATCGGATTCATCATCACTATCACTTTCAATCTACTTTCCTTTTGAGTATATGTCCTTCTTACCAAGGTTTAATTTAGCTATGAATGCAGATTCAAGATTGTTGGAGCTAGGAGAATAATTGTCAAAGTTGTCCAGCTCAAAACTTGTAAGCTTTCCAACTAATGTATCCAGAGTTATATCCTTATTGCACCTCATCTCTTGAATAAATGAAACTCTAATAGCATAGATATGAAGTAAAGTTCTTAATACCTTGTTGGCCACTGTTGTATCTTCAATTATTCCTCCTGTAGCTCTGATGACACTCACAATTTTCTTGATTCTTTCACTGTATCTTGTAATGTCTTATCCTTCTTTTATTTTCATCTGGTCAAATTGTCCTCAAAGACTTTCTGATTTTTCTCGCTTTACATTTGCATCTCCTCCATGAATTTCTTGTAATTTCCATCTCATATCATAGACTGTAGGGCATTCCTTGACTTCATCAAATTCTGAGTAGCTGAGTGAAGAAGCTATATCAATCATCATTATGTTATGAAGCTTTCATTCCATCATCTAGTGAGATCAAGAAATAAGCTTAAGTTTGATTCTTAATTCCTATTTTAGAAAACACAAAGTACTTGAAAAGCAAATTTTTTTTTTTAATTTCCCCAAAGTTAAATGACTTGCTTGTTCAATTTCTATCCAAAATTTAGACAATGAAGCTTGTTCAATTATCCATAATATTTAGTGCTTTGTGTTGTTCAATTTCTATCCAAAGGAATTAGACAATGAATCTTGTTCAATTATCCACAATGTTAAATGATTTGTGTTTGTTCAATTACTCTCCAAAAGAAATTAAACAATGAGGTTTGCTTTTGTTCAATTATCCCCAAATTTTTCTCAAGTCCTAAATCAATTTTTGATTTTTTGATTTTCCTTGAAGGAAAAGAGCATACTCCTCTGATTGATTTAGTAAATGATAGGAAAATTTATTTAGTTTCAATGCTTTGAACAAATAAAATCAAGTTAATTTGTTAAAACACTTGCAAACCACAAGTTAGTAATTTCCTTTCCACCCTTTTGAGAAAAAAAGGCTCTGACGATAATTTGCAATCAAAAATTACGCTGCTCAAAAGATAGAAGCAAACATGATCAGAAGATTAGTGGTTAGACAATTTAAATTTCAAATCAAATGATGAGATGCAATTTCCTTTCCCAAAAAATGATCCTAGAAACCCTGTATACGATCCAATTTCCTAGATGTGATGCTTTGCACAAAAGGTGACATAAGATATACTAGATGCGAGCCTTTACCGAAAAAGACTTGGGATTCCCTGGATATGATTTCTAAAATTTGGCATGTGATCCAATTTCCTCAATGTGATCCAATTTCCTAGATGCGAGCCTTGGTGACTAAAGGCGACTCTGTACCTGAAAATAGAGAAGACAAATAAGCCAAAAATGAATTAAAAGTGAGGTAAAATCTGAGATTCAGCCCCACGGTGGGTGCCAGAAATGTGTGTGTTATTTTGTGTACTTGTTGTTTGCAACACAACACTTTAATAAGTCATTATATTAGTGAAAATAAAGAGTTAGCAAGCATATCAATCACTAAAATTGATCTATTGCTTCCTATCTAAGAAGAGTGTGAAGAATGCTATAATTGCCCTTAGATTATGCATTAATTAGTGACATATACAACTTATAATAGAAGATTTGAATGCTTCTTTAATCTAAATGCTCAAGAAATGCTCATTTTAAAGCTCCAAAATGAAAGATTATAACAATGCCATGAAATTATGAGCTAAAATTCATTTAAGATTTCTAAGAATATTTGCAGCATAAGTTTGCTTTCAACAATTAAGAATTAGGGGCAGCATAAGGATGCTTTTCAAATTCTAAGATTAGGGGCCCATTGAGCTTAAAATTCATTCTATTTATAGAAGAATTTGGTGAATGAGAGGTTAGGATTGAAAGTGGAAGATAGGTAGAGATTGAATCTTTGGTGATCCATGTGAGGTGATCCAAGTGATTTAACTCCCATTGGCTAGGGATTTGACTTTCCCTTTTGCAAATGGAGTTGTAATTAGGATTTATTTAATTTGATTTAATTGAATTTATTTATTTAATTTGATTTAATTTAATTGATTTATTTAATTTGATTTAATTGATTTGATTTATTTAATTTGATTTAATTGATTTGATTTAATTGGCTAAGGCAATTAATGTAATTTAGTGATTAAATCACTTAGAAGATTAAATTTGATTTAAATGAATTATGCCAATAAATTGAAGAATTGTCTTGACATAATTAGGGGTATGATCACACTTAGGGAAAATAGGGTCTATGGTCAGAGCATACCAAATTAGGGTGGTTACACCTCTTACATCATTTGTTTTTACAATATTCTATAAAGTATTGCATGGTTCTATGTTCCCTAATATTAATATCAATATCAACAATGAACCAAAGTATTTTTGTTATATTTTGAGCTCTGATCTGTGTTATTAAGAGCCTTGATAAATAAAAATGTGTTCCCTTCTTAAAACTGAAACCATCAAGTAAAAGAGGTTGGAAGCCATGTATAGAATTTAATTATGTAGGGCCAAAAACTGGGATATGAGAGCAGACTAGAAAGCAACATTTAACAACAAGAGGTAAGTGGGGTTCTTTCATTGATTATGTGAGCTTGTAGTGCTAGGTGCATGTCATGTCCCTTTTGCTTCTATTTACTTGGCATGTTGTCTCCTTCGTTCTTTCCTTTTAATTTTCATCTCGTTGTGCCAATTTTTGTAACTTGTTTCTCTTTTTGGCCTCAAAAGATGAGTTACAACTTGAAATGATCAAAACACAAATAATTTCATATGCATAGATAACATAGCTTAATATTTAGTAATTTCAATCTTTCAACTCTATTTTTCTATAAACTTCTCTTCAATATAGTAAAGAGTTTTAATTTATATCTTTCATTGTTCATAGTGATCTTGATTTTTATAAAGTTTCCCAAATCAAAATTTGTGATAACCTGAAACTAATGATAGTGTGTTTGAAGTCAATTATATTCTCTCTTAGAGGAACACAAGCTGGGTATTTCAGCAAACAGGAAGGAAGAGATTTTACTAGAAACACCAATCTAATCTTATTCCATAAAAACAATATAAAGTCCAATAAAAAACTAGGAAAATGCAATGTAAATTAGATTGAAAAGCAGATAGAAGAGATGGCCACAACGTCAAAATCAACATAACACCTTTCTCCCAAACAATTGATTATTTTAGTTGGTGTGAGCAAGGTGAGTGAGGTTACTGCCAAGCAGAGCACAGAGGAGGATGACTCTGCTGTCCACTGGAAATTGGAAAATAAATTTGATTTGACATATATTAATCACATTGTTTGTCAACAGAGAATAAATTGAAAATATTGGCGAAAAAGATCCAAAGATTGGAGACAATGCAATTGTCTTGCATTATCTATTCATCAATGTGGACCATTAATTTTGAAACCTAGCCAATACATTTCATATAATGAAACACCCTCAGTGTAATAAAACATTCACAAGAGCATTCAAGCAACATATATTTGAGAATTTGTAAAGAATGTCATCCTAGGTCTAGTGTATGCTTGCTTGATGTCGTTTCATCTTTTGCTCAAATATGTAAAGTCAATCCACTAGGGATCATGTAACAAACTTACATTTGTATCATAAACTTTAGCCAAAAAAAAAACTCTATTTATTTGCATAGATATAAACAAGAGAATGAGTCCCGGGGTATACTTTAGTGGCGAATATTCGCCAATAAAAAATATTTTACCTCGGTGACTTGGAAAATGGCGAATATAATGTATCGATTGGGGTGGCCACTTTGCCTAGACTTTATAAATATTCGGTCCAATGCAAAGCCTAATCGTCCATCATTTTATGTAATTAATTGTATCTCTATCACAATTTCACTAGTAGGATCTATGTTTTCTACATGGTAAATTAAATGTTTTCGCCTACACTTTCTGAGGTTCTATTAATAGACATACATAATTCACCAATAGAAATATAAAGATTTATTGACTAGGAGGACCCAATTTTCCAAATCCATTATAATTGCCAATTAATTGGACAATCCATAATCACCTCAAAAATTACATAAGACATGTTATAGTTAAGCGAGATTTGCCAAATATTTGTATACCATATAAAATTCTCGCCGAATTTGCCAAATAAGGATTGGTATAAATACATCAACCAAGTTCAGATTTATCTCTACACAATTTGATCGGTTTTGAGCAGTGAACTCTCAATTCAGATCTAAAACATTTAGACCAGGAACAACCATTGTTGTTGACTACATTGGCGACTGCTAGTGACCTAAAGGTAAGTGATCATATTTTTTAAGTGTTATAATATTATTTTGAATTTGTCTCTATCTATTTGCACTGTTAACCTCATTCTTATTGAGTGGGGACCCGTCAGTGGTCACTTGGGAGACCTCAGACATCTAGATTGTAGATCGTAGGGTCAATGAATCATATAGTGTATTATCACTTCTTCAACAAGTTGATATTTTTTTGCAGCCTTAATTTCGTTAGATATGTCAAACACGAAGAAGGGTAGGAATCTTGAATGTGGGGAAGGCCTAGAGAGGCGAGAAAAATGAAAAACATTGTCTTTGTACTTTGGCGTTGGTAGAGATTGTGGTAAAAATAAGGAAGGTACATCATCACAAGTACTAGTACAAGATTCACAACATATTCTGCATATTGAAGAAGGTGGTAAACTTGATATCTCATATCACGATGAACTTGAAGAAGATTTTCTGGTACATACCTAGGTTAGCCAGAATGATATAATTGACTTGGGTGATAATGCCATAGATGATAATGCACGAAAGGGGAAAAGAAAAGCCAAATCAAGAAAAGGATTAAACCAAATCAAAAAAGGATTGAGAGTGTGATCTGTTAGTGAGGAAATTTTAAATTAATTGGGCATCAAAGTATCTAGTCATTGAGCCAATGTCAAATCTAATTGAAGGTGAGCCTCCAATAGAATGCAGGTGTAAGATTTGCACTTGGAAACATAACAAGGAAAATAAGTTGCAGCTAAAAATTGACACCATAAAAGAGAATATGGGTTAAAGGCATAAAATATTTTACAAACGAAGCCTGTTGAAGTTAAAGGTTCTATTGAATCTTTTCTTGGAAAATAAATTCAAATAGAACAACTGGGAAAAGCTCTTTAGTTAAGTGCTATTTTTTTTAATATTTTGAGAAGATGACGTGCTATGATAGACTACCCACCAATGAGTAGTTTATTACACTTTTTGAAAGTTCCTAACTATCCTAACAGTCACTGGTCAGTAAACAGTGGATGGGAATGGGAAAGTTGTCTTGTTGAGGTTGAAAAAGTAGATGTAAATAGAAAAATAAGAGAGTCAAACTTTATTGCATTGTCTTTAGATGAAATTACGATAGTAGATAATACTTCATGGGTATTCATGTATGTTTATACTATATAGAATCATTCCCGCCAACCTCATCTACTATCTATTGCTAAAATGAATGTTAATGCGACAATGAAAGTTTTATTTCAACTAGTAAAGATTTCTTTAATTGAATATAGAGGTATGGATGACACAACGATTGCCCAAAAGTTAGTGTGTGTTGGAGTGGATGGAGCTTTAGTAATGCAAGGTCACAAGAATGGACTTTTCATAAATATGGAAACTTCTTCTGCACCATACATTACTAACATTCACTGCATGGCCCATAGAATGAATCTAGCTTTTGGAATTTTGAACAAGCATGCCACAGTAAAAAAAATTGAACATTTAATCATAGAGCTCTACTCACACTTCTATCAAAGTCTCAAACGATTAATGGAATTTCAACACTTTGGTGATGGAATAATCAATGGGAATAAGCTTCTTAAGGATAATGATACCATATGTATCTCTTTGGATGGACCAACACATCAAGTTTTTTCAGAATATCCATCCTTGATTGCATTATTTCACACAAATCACGATGAATCAGACCAACCAAAATTTCCTTCCCTGCTTCGGAGGTTAAGTAATATAGAGACACTCTTCACTTTAACAGCTCTTCTCCCCATGCTAGAGGAAATGAGGAATATTATGAAAAATCCTAGAAAAGTGCTATGCATATTGCAGAATATGCTAAGCTTCGTAAGATGACATGCATCACACTCGATAATTTCTATCCAAGTCAACCACATTTTTTGATGAAAAATTTGCTAAGTGGTAGATACTCGTAGATTTGAACAATCCTGATAACTTTTTACAGATCGGTGCAAATGAGGAGTTATGTTTTTGTGTATGTGGAGTTGAGATACCAATGCACTACTTTGCCATGGTCGAGCCTGAGGAACAAAGAAATTGCCCCAAGAAGTGACTAACAAGAGTTACTAGGGAAGAGCATAGCAAGATTGTTGAGTTTGTAACTGCTTCTATGAAGAAAATTGCCTATGATCTTTCCTCACAGATTAGAACCATATTCCCTCCTAAGAAACTACTTCAAGACATGTCTATTGTGTTTCCTCAATATTGGTCTCTCAACAATTCAGGTGACTTTAACTAGGTCGCTGGCTCTGGTAAAGCAATTTTTCAAATCCAAAGAATTCAATGGAGTAAATATAAATGAAATTTTAGACGAAACCATTATTAGAGAACAATCAACCCATTTTTCATACACTATGAGGGAACAACATGACATAATAGAGAACCCCCTTGAAGAGGGACCGGTAACAAGGCTTTGGATAAATCTAGGTTAGAGCGAAATGTTGCATGATTCAATATCATAATATTTCAAGCTTGTTGATTTATGTCTTACCATGATATTGGGTTTGATGGAGGATGAGAGAGTTTTTAGTGCTTTGGGGTTCCTAAAATCAAATCTAAGAAACAAACTAGAGAAGCATTTGGAAAAAAATTGAGGCTCTATACATCTAGGTATGATGTCCACGCTTTTCCTTACGATAAAGCACTAAAAATATGGACGTCCAAATGTACAAGAAGAGGCTTGGGAAACACTTAAAACCAAAGTGCCAGTGGGACAATTGACTCATGTACTAGTAGCAATGAGATGTAGTTCAGCGGAGGTATGCACACTTAGAGTGAAGAAAACACAGAAAAGAATCAAGGAAGCTCTTAATTTGTTCAAGATGAATGACAACTTTAAGAGATTTGGCACTAGCAGTTCCTAGGTATTTATTAATCTTATTTTTGCATTTCATCATTCATATTACATTCTACATATTATTTTGGTTGATAACTTGATGATATTTTATGTGTCTGTCATATTTTTGCAATTAAAATTTAATATTGATTTGCAATTGCACTTTTCGACTTTATATTTTCAGATAGAAAATAGAAGAATAAAAGGGCGTAATATGGTTATTGATAGAGTGATGTTTATTTAGAAATGTTGATATTTTCATTAATTATTTCAAAATATAGCCATATGATACAATACATTCAATACACAACTATGTTTGATTGTCTATTCAAAATTCAATGCGATCTTTCAGAACCCTTTGCAAATGACCCTGAATTCCCTTTTATAGAAACAAGGGGGCAACAACAGCTTCAAGTCGATTTGCAACATGTGAAGACTCAACATCAAAATTAGTATCACAACCTCAGTACAGTTATACAAGCCTAAATGTATCTATGGCCATCATACGCCGGATTAGAAAATTAACAACTTCTACATTTCTCCTCATCCTGTTCGAAAAATAGAGTTCAAACTTAAAAATCAATTCAAGCCATGAAAAATTAAATATAGAGAATAAAAATATAGATAATAGCACAAAACCTTGAAATTAATTTTACATACTATGAGTGATGAGTTGTTATCATGTTTATGTTAGTTTTTGTATGGTTCTCCACTCTACATCTGATGGAAGTTCAATTTGTTTTCAAGTTTGGTAAGTCGAATTTAAATTCATCAGGAATTCACATTTGAAAGATTGAATTGAAACCAGTCTTTCATCCAATACTGCATTCAAAGTTGTCAATAGTTTGATGTATTTCAAAAAGTTGTGATGAGTTGCATCCTTGGGAAGCTTGTCTAATTTAGACTTCAATGTTTCCTCCAACCTTTTTTTTGAAAAATTCTCTTCCTATTAATTTCAATGATGTGTCAACAACATTAGACAAACCAAGATTTAACAATTTGATTGTCTTTTCATTAAGCTTCGCAATCTTTTTCTCAGCTTTCTCCATAATTTCCTATCCTTACCTTAGTTTCTAAAATTTTTGAATGATAGATGATGTCTTTACTGAGGCACGAATGTGGATGTCAATTCCCTTGGATTCCAATTGGTTGTCACTAGTAATATAGACCTCTTGCAAAACCTTTTTTGCAATATTCTCTTGTGAATAAAGTTTTATGTTCTTCTCGATGTGCTCTTTGAGCTTCCCAAAATTTTCTCTTAGACTATCATTCAATTCAAACCATTCATACAACCTGACACTCCTCTACATTATTTTCCCCCAAACGTCCTATTTTATATGCTTCACTATAATTTTTACTTTTTTATTCAAGGTGTCTTGGGAATTTTTAATTGTAGTATTTGCCTTATGTAGCTCTTCTCTCAATTATAACAACTAGGGTTCATTATGTTTTCTTATTTCCTCTGCTTTCATTTCCCATTATTTTTCTTTTTCTCTCTTGTGCTCCATTTGGTTCTGTAAATTTTTATTTGCCACAATAATAGACTCCAAATTTTCCCTCACTTCCTTCAGTTTTGCCTCCATCTATTCTTGCTCTGCAATTGCTTTCGTAGAGGCAATTTTTTTTTATCCTTTTATGTAAATCATTGCACTTATTATTTGTTGCTTTCCTCTTTGCTTTTTAATTTTATAGGTCTACCTGCAACTTTTCTATTTGTTTCTCCATCTTACTTTTCTCTTTCCACCTTGAGAAGTGAACTGTAGATCACGTGGTTGGTCTTTTTTGACACATTGATTTTGTCCACATTTTTAACTTTGCAAAAATCTATTTGGAGGGTGCTAACATGATATTCAAAGGGTCTATCTGACTCTATGGTGGATTTTTATCTTTAGCTGGGGGTGCAACAAACATGAAATCTGTCATTTCTTTGTTTGGGTCATATGTGGGAAATACCAAGTTCGATGTAGGTTCTTCCTCACAAGTTGCAACAATTGTATACCTCTTCAATTTCTTCTTATTTTCTTTATCCATATTTCTTGTCTGTGCAAATTTATTTAGGAAATCACTGTAACAAAAATCTAGGGTTGCTGAGTCAATTGAATGTTTGAAAGGTGAAATAACACTTGTAGTGATGAACATGCCTCCACCTATGCCTATGGTTCTAACTAATGCATTTTGAGTATTAGAAACACCCATTCCTAATCCTATCCCACTGTCACTAGCAAGTGGAGTTTTTGGACTCTTATGAGGGGTTTTTTATGAAGCTGCAAACAAAAGATTTGGAGTGGAAATTGATATAGCTAAAGTTTTACTCACCATTAACATTGTTTTCATAACCTTTTTCTTCTTTACAATGTCCTGATCACTGTGATTCTTCATAGTATCTACTACTATTGGCCTTTTGTGAGAGATATCTTGTTGTTGCACTTGATCAAGACAGCTAGTATTAGTACCCATGTCATCCCCAGTCCCACCAGTACCGGTGGGACTTGATTGATCACTAATAGGAATACTATCCTCAGATTCTCCACTAGTGGCAGTGGCATTTGATTCACCACCATTAGGAATTCCATGTTTTTCTACTGGTTGTGATTGAATCTGAGTGTTTGCACAAGGTGGATTTGAAGGCGAAGCTCTAACATATGAAGATGTAGGGGTATGAGACCAGGTAGTACCTTTATGTGATGAATATGATGATTCAAATCCAAGGACTTGTTTGTGGCCACATCTTGGTGGTAATGGTGTCTCAAATAGAAACCAGGGGCCTTCTCCTTTGGGACCCAGGCCACCAAATCCTTGATAACCCATTTTTTCTATAATGGTTTCCCCTTTTCTATATTTTTCTCTCATGGAATCATTTACTCCACTCAAATTTGTAGAGACTATAGTAGCTGTTGGAGTGACTGTGGAATCCGGATCAACCTCAATCTCATACTCATTATCTTCAATATTGCTTTGTCATATGCTTTAGTGGGATGCTTCATATTCCATAGTTTGCTAAACTCTTCATCCTCTTCAATTTCATAAAGATCTGTAGAGGTCTTTGATTCACCAAGATTCTTCCTCATAATCCAAAAATTAGGTTGTGAGTCCAATTCTTCTCTTAACATTATTCCACTATATTTTGTGGAATAGCCCTTTTAGATGGATTAACAACTTTTTGGTAGAAATTGTATTATCACCTGGCCTGCTCTATTGTTTACTCTGTGTGCAATGCCATAATTTGTGATGATAATTATTCTATTGAATATTATTGTCAGTGAAATATTTCTCCATCTCCTTTTTTACCTCATCCTAGGAGTCCATGTTTTTTTAACTTTTCTAGCAATTCTTTACTTTCATATTTAAATTTGCTTGCGGAGTTCTTATTTGTCTTAAGCCTTATTTCAATGAATATGATTGGATCATACTTTGAGTAACTGACAACATGAAAGATAAAAATTGTCAAAAAATCATGTTCCACTTTGAATGCTTTTCTCTCAAATGTGAACCCTCCACATGAGAAAGGCCAAGAAGGAATTATGCTCTTCTTTTGCTGACCATGAAAGAGTAAATTTGTGTTCTCCATCTCCCGTATATATTCCAATGCAAATACCTTCTCTATCACATGAATTACAAGTTTGTAGGGTTCTGTTGATGAACTATAAAACCTTAACACAGTGTATTCTTCCAAGAAGAACCAATCAAACAATTGTATTTGACTTCCAAGTTGAATGCAATCTCTACAAGACACATACAATAGTGCTTGTAATTTCATGAATCATTGGTGCCAAAAATATGTCTACAAAATTGTCGTAGTTATTTTTGTTATCATGCATCCTTATCTTAGGTGTCCATTCATATATTAGACACTCTATTTTGTTCTGAGTCTTCTCATCAATTTTATAAACCTGAACGTGAAGCTTGTTGGTCTCGAATATTGCACGATACTTTGCTACAAGAAGATAACACAAGTAGGTTGTGAACCTAAATGTCTTACAGGAACCTCTTTTAATCACTAGTAATTGTTTTTGCATGGAGTGAACAATGTGCTCAAAAAAAAAAAAATCTTAATAGTTCACTTACACAATGGATGTGAAAAATTGTTTCAAGAAGGCTGGCACCCACTTCACCATTATTTTCCAATCCCAGACAAAATGTTAGCAAGGAAATAGTATCCTAAACCCATGGTACAAAAATATTATATTCATAAGGAGGCTTATGATTCTGACCCATTTGAGCACCATGCTTTGTTAGACCTTTGATATGTGAATCTTTATAATTGGCACCTACTCTCATAATCCTCTACCAAATTTCCTAGGTCAATGTGGACGTTTGATTTTTGTGCTTCAACCCCTAGGTCCAACAAATGAGCAAATTATCCCTCGGTTATGGATAAAATCTCCTCTTGAGTATTTTTATTGACAATTGATTTTCTATCTTCATCATAATTTTGGGCGTAGACCATGATAATTTATGGGCAAGTGAATACTTCAGGTAACACCATGTGTCCCAATCCAACAACCCACGGTGCAATTTTATTTGTACTTGCATTTAAAATTGTGTTATATTTTCCCTTATTTGGATCACTCCACTTATTAGACAATGCATATCTAATTTCTATGACTCACTTTTTCCATAGGTAACAGGATCATAAATATCATGGTATTCATCAATGAAAGTTGATGTTCTAACCAGTTTGGTTAAGTCTATTTTCTCATTATCTCACCTTTTAGTTTTAGTTGTACTATCGAGTTTCCCCATCATTGGTACTGGTAATGGTTCAAAATAATGCTAGACAACTAGTAACTACAAGCCCACGAATGCTACCCTCAAGTTGACAAGTGAAACCCTAATTCTAGTTCTACAATTTAAACGATAAACCATGATATTCAAAATTTAAAAATGTGGGATGTAGGTGTTCTGGATTTTACCTAGAATTTCTATTTGACTACACTAGCACAAACAGATTCTATAGCATTCCTCAATCTAGAAGTCATTTCTAAATCTCTCTTGATTAACTAGTTTGTCCAAGAATCAAAATACCGACATGAGTCCCTTAGTTTCAAAACCCTCAAAACTTTCAAAACCTGAAGGGAAAAATTTATAGAATCGTGTTAGAAATTTATAAATTATTATTAATTACAATTCACAACCTCAAGGCAATAAGTTTATTGCTTCTTTCTGAAGACTGATAGTTTGACATGTCACATGTGTCACTTTTTTAGAATGGTTTTGAACACTTTTTAATCCCTTACAAACTTCTACCTGAAATAGAGTTTATTCTCTTTAATTAAATGTATAATCAAATTTATAATTTAACTATATAATATACTTAGTTAAATGTTTATCATTTATGGTAGGACAAGTCACAATGTTTAATAACACGTGCCTCATTTCCAGTGGAATTTTTTAAAAAATGGTTGTCGTTACCATGTTCGGCCCAAAATACACCTTAGGTTGTTGATCTGTGCTCATCCAACGAATGTTGGTGACTTGATAGCTATTGTTAGTTGTTGCGGCTCCTAGTTTGGTAGCCTAGTCACCTAACATGTCATCATCAAATGGGTTGTAGCCTTTATTTATGAGGACTGGTAGTTTGACATGTCACACCATACACATGTCACTTTTCCAGAATGTTTTTAAGATTTTTTCATGCTTTACAACTTCTACCTGAAATAAAGCTTATTACACTTAATTAAGTGTACAATCACAAATTTACAATTTAACTATAGTTAATTAAATATTTTTGGTGGGCGTTAAATGACACGTGCCTCATTTTTGGAGGAAGGTTGCAGAAAATGTTTATCATTCCCACAATCAACCCAGAATACACCTTAAACCGTTGACCTGTGTTTATCCAACGGACAACGGTATCCGTTGTCACTTTCACTTGTCATGGCTCCCAATATAATTTATCATATATAAATAAATAAGTTAATAACCATGTTATTTGTTAATTAAACAATATAAATGTTTAACCATGTAAACTATATAAATATTTAACAATTGATTATATATTGAGAAATGTTTAACTATAATTTTAAATCATTGTTCATGTTCAATATTTAATAATTAATATTATAATCGGTATTCCACATTCAATATCAATAATATAAATTCAAAGTCTTACTATTTATATGACATATTGATATAATATTAATAATATATTATATTTCGGTCTGTTCAGGGGTCTAGTAGGGCTAATCCTCTTTCTTGTGGGCAACAAGCAGTTAAATGGGCTCCTCCCCTTCGGGATGGATCAAACTCAACTTTTATGGGGCTTCCAAAGGGAACCCATACCCCTCGAGGGCTAGCTATGTGGCCAGGAATGAGTCTAGAGAAATATTGGCTTTAGGAGCTATGCGATTGGTGAATGGAACCCACAATGTTGCTGAATGCCAAGCAACAATTAAAGCTGTCCGGTTGGCAAAGAATCTAGGTATTCAGCGACTGGTTTTGGAAGGGGACTCTATGCTAGGGATCAATGGAAATAAGAAGGGAGAAATGGATGTGTGGAATTTGAATCAATACATAAGATGTATTAGGGGCA
Source organism: Thuja plicata (assembly GCA_018584345.1). Classification (NCBI taxonomy): domain Eukaryota; kingdom Viridiplantae; phylum Streptophyta; class Pinopsida; order Cupressales; family Cupressaceae; genus Thuja; species Thuja plicata. Next base: position 8,415,403 of record MU224267.1, read on the forward strand.
TCCTCAAAAATATCCTGGAGGTACAAATCGTTCATGTTTGTCGAGAGGCCAATGAGATGGCAGATAAATTATCTAACATAGGTGTAAGGAGACCTATTGAGGACAAAACCAAACTTTTGGAGGACTATCAAAACATTTAATGGCATGAGATTGATTTATCAGATGGCACGTGATGTGGACAACTGCAAATTTTAGAGGAATTATGTGTTTGGAGGCGGTGATCAGGATTTAGAAATGATTGTTTTGAGTTTTGCGCCTTTTCCATTTTGGAGGCTGCCTTTTTAAAGAGGTGGCATGCTTGGCCGAGGATGGTGTGAGGTGGAAAGTGGTACATCAAATTTGGAAAGGATGTAAGGAGTATGATGTTGGGGTTGGGTTAAGGAAGTACGATGGCATGTTTGATTGGTCATCCCTTGCATGCCTTTTTCTTTGAGGATTGTGGCTGGATCTCATTTAAGACGAAGGTGACTACTAGATGTACGATGGGATTTTCTTTTAGATGGCTTGATGGGGTGCAAAAACTGAGGAACAACCTACTCTTGATAAAGGCATGGGGATTGAAGGCTCTATTTGAAATTCTTGAAAAGCAAGGCTTGCGAGAGAGAGGCAGTTCTACGGAGTGTGTGGGGTGGTTGGTGCTGAGTTTCATAGTGTCGTGGGTGGTGAAGGTTGAGTCATGGAAGCCAAATTCTCTCTGGGTTCTCTGAACCAACTTCTGGACTTTCAGGATTCTATCTTAGTCCATAGGCTCAAAAATATCTTCCGCTTTGATGATTTAGAATTCTTGGAGGCAATTTCCACCTTTTTGGGTGATGAATTTCTAAATACAAATGTGCGTCCTCACACAAATCTCAATATTTCTTCCCTTTTTCTGGCATTGGGTTTGCTAGTGGGCAATATGACAGAAGAAATTTTGAGGGCGACAAAGAAGTGTCTGGTGTCAAAATGCTCTGAAGGTCTGGAGGGGATTGTGGAGCGAGCAAAAATTAGGGTGGGTCTCCACATGCTAGGTAGCCTGTGGCGTATGATTGGTGGCAGCTCAGGGGATGTTCATCCCTTGGTCATTTGGAGTTCTACTCGGCCAATGGCAACACGACTGCCTAAAGTACGATGGGGCTAGGTGATGGTTCTGGATTTCCTAGAAAAAATGGAGGAACATAAAGTGGTGTGTTGCCCGGGAGGCTCAAAATGACATAAGACCACTCAAGTAAAGTCCACAACATCAGTGGATGAGTCAGGATAGCCAATGCCTCGACACTAGCTAAGAAGGAAGGTGGTGGATCCCGGTGCTGCTTCGTCAAGTGTGGCTGAAATGCCCAACTTCTCCCATGAGGAGGCCCTGGGGTGGTTTCGGTAGGGTGTGGGTAGGGTTTGGTTTTGTTTCTGCATAATGTCGTTGATGGTTTGGCCGGATGTAAGAACTCTAGTGCATTTTTGGGTTTTGTCTGAAGTTTCAGTGGGTAGTGTTGTTAGTGGTGGCTTTGATGAGTTTTGGCCCTATGGCTGGTTGTTTTGGTGCTTGCTCTATTTTAGATAGCTTGTGTAAACTCTTTATGTAATTCCAATTATGAATCAATACAAACAAAAATTTACCGATAAAAATATATAGATATTATATTTCATTTTGCCCAATTCTTAAATTTAATAAAAATATATAATTTAAAATTTAAAATAACTAAAAAATATGTTACACATATCTTCCAAATACTTTAATAAATGTTTATTAAAAATCTTTCTATTTCTAACAAGTTTATTTAGGTTAGGGTTAACATTAGAAATATGGTGCGGCTTATTTTTTTTTCATGAGTTATAACAGAACCCATTCAACTTTTTGAAACATAGAATTTTTAAAAATACCCCACAATATATATTATTTTATAATTTCAATTTAAATATATCTATTTAACACTATTTTAGCCATCACATTTTATGAAAATTATAAACTCACCACTACATTGTAATTTTAATTTTAATTTTGCCCATAAATTATTACACGCAATTTTGGCCATTTCATCACAAACTTAATATGCTAAGTGCAAAGCAATGAAACTGAAATAATTTTTTACATTCATAAAAGGCAAACTGAAATAAAGTAACAAAATTTTCATTTATTTTCTCACAAATTTACACTAGTCGGACTCCCTCCAAAACTTTATAGCCAAAATGAAGGGGGTTACGGTAGTATTAAAACAAACATGTAGCCACTAGGGCACTGGTATGATAGTATTAAAAAGAGGAAAGCCATTGGAGGCTGGAGATTCCCAAAACCCTTCAATTAAAAAAACCAGAACATAGGATGAGGACCCTGGATCACTAACGATCTTCCCCTCCATCTAAGTAGAATTCTTGAGAGAGGAAAACCTATGAGAATTCATTGATCCATATGTACTCTAGGTCATAGGATTCTTTGAGGAGAAACTATTTCCACATAAAATCCCTCCCAATCCACGCCCACTTCCAATGCCACATCAAATGCTCTACATTCAGTCTCAAAAGAAAGGGTTGCATGGTGAAATTTATGCTTGGTTGGAGAAGCTTGGGTATTTGACTTGCCCAAGAGATCGCGACCCCTAATTCTGCAAAAATGAAAACATGAACGCCGTACCCCAGGAATTCCTATTTAAAAACCTTCCTCAACAACATGAGCATTTCCACCTTCTCTCCTACGAAGTTGAGGAGAGACGCCAATAACCAGGACGTAATGTCCATGTTGATGTTGTATCTGTCAACATTTCCAAGGAACTCTTGGTCGAGCACCTTCAACATAACAACATTTGGAAAACACCCAACGTCATTACAAATTAAAGTGAGGGTTGCATCTGAGACCATGCCCAAGAAGGCCTTCTAGTCCTCCATGACCGTACATCTCAATTGGATTGGAGTGTCCATCCCCACAACATACAAACCTAAAAACCTAAACCTTAAAACCAGATGGATAATTTCCAATTTTCAACCACCGGTAGCTCCGACGCTTTATCTACCAAAAGCAAACTGAAAAATAACAAAGCAAGATCATCTATAAATAGCTCTTGAATCTTGACTGATACTTATCAATTCATTATTACTTCATTAATTCATTATTAAATCCCTTGTCCTTTAATTTTTTTTAATCTTTCATATCTCCATGTAAATCTTTCCCATAATAAATGCACAGGTGTGAGAAATTGGTAATATCGTCAGTACCAATTTGGAAGTCGTGTGTGTTGAGTGGATGGTAGTTAGAGAATTTCACTATTAGTGACAAGACATTTCTTTCTTATTGATAAGGATCATGCAACATTATCCACCATCCACATAAAGTACTAACATTTGTAATCGATGATTACAGTTTAGTCACAGGTTAAGATTTGATACATGTCTCCATTCTAGAGGCTTCCTGGAGAACTTTGTTTGCTTCAAGAAATTGGGGCCAAAATAAAACTTTAGCCATTGATGTATGATCATCGAATGATATTGAATAATACATTTAAAATTATACAATGATGGATGTTAGGTATGTGTCGACATGGTTGCGCTTATCAATACCATCCTATAGACTTTTGATTACATAAAAACAAGTTTTACAAGGGCTTGAAACCTCTAACAAAGAGTTTTAAATGAATATTACAATAAAGTTTAGCATAAACTGTGCCATAGCACCTTAGAGAAAAATCCTCAACAACACAGAGGAAGCCAGCCTAACGATAGACAAAATACCAAAAAAAGACAGGGACAACAAAAAGAAAAGACCCAGAACAGGACAGCTAAATGGTCTTCATTAAATCTTGCACCTAGATCACCATCAACTACATCTAATCAGCAGGGATCTTGATCTCATCCAGCTCCTTATCATCCTTGGATCCTAATTTTCTAGTGCTTGCCCGAGTGTGTTTTCCCAGTCCCATAGTATCCTTATACTCTTTCCCATCTTTGTCGCCCTTTTTCTGTTCCATCTTCTCCAAGATCTTTGCATGCTCTGTATTAACCTGAAGGCTAACCAATCTTTGCTCCCCTATCTTACGCATGATATATTCTAGTTTTTCCACTTTTTTATGCAGCAGGTGAAGTTTACCATCCAAATCCCCTTCCACCGCCCTATCCTCTTTCTCCTTCAATTTTTTTTCCATTTTGCAGACTTTAGAGTTTGCAAACAAGTTGGCAACAAATAAACTTAAAGGTGATATTACCTCTACCTGATGTTGCATTAATTAACAAGTAATAATACAAGTGATATTAAATCGATGTTGTGTTGCCTCATACAAGTAACAAATTAACAATATATGTTTTCCCCCTCACCAATGTATTATTCACCATGCTTTTATGGAATTTTCACACGATAGAAAAAGAATCACCAATAGAAACTAATTTTGTTTCCTAATTTGAAAACAATTCACCTTCAATATAAAAATTTTCCCCCCAAAATAATGTTGGATTCACCATGCTTTTATGGAATTTTCACACGGTAGGAAAAAATCGCCAATACAAACTAATTTTTTTCCTGATTTGAAAAACAAATTCACCATCAATATGAAAATTTTTCCCCCAAAATAATGTTGGATTCGCTAGGATTTACACTTTTTTCTAGGGGGTTCTTAGAGTTATCCTCGAGCACGACATTCTCACAACAGTGATATAATAACCTTGAACAATTTTTTTATGAATGATAAAATACCTAAACAAAATTCATACAAGAGAGCGATTTATATTTCTCAAGTTAAATAAATTCACTAAATATTCCAATCCAAACAATTTGGCTATTCATTTTAATAATACTTTTCAAAATTTTATTCAATTCCAAATGAGCTTTAGAATACATTGTTTTTATTTTTCATAACAAACTACATTCATGTTCAAAGTGAACATATTCATACATTTTAATTCTTATAATATGAGTTATTGAGTCTTTAATTTGCATACAAGTACAATACAAAATAATCAGTGTATAAATCAAAATAACATTGCTTTTAATTTATAATGTATATCTAAGTAACAAGCATATTGCATACTAAAATATTGCATGGAAAGAGAGCATCATTCTAGTGCTTTAACTTTATTGACAAAATTGTATTCCCCCACACATCTTCCTACTAGAAATGGATCTACTCTTCATAAGGGTAATTGTACAATATGAAATGGTGATTAATCCAATCTCCTATTGAACATTAGGAATCCTGTCATGCCCAAAACTAGGGCAAAACACAAACACAATTTTTTTTTAGGACATAAAATAACATCAACAAAGATGACACAATAATACTGAGAGCTCTAAGGGAGGGTGACAACATGGTGAAGTTGCTTCTCAAGCTGAAAGGTCTAGTCATAGATTGAGCTGGGGATATCGATAAAGGCGATTGCAGAGTCGGTCACCCAACTTGAAAGATGGTAAGAGAATCTATGGTTTTAGTACAGTAAGGACATAGGGGTATACTGACCCCATTAGTGGTTGACCTAGAAATCAAACTTAATAATCATATTCAATGTCATTACGATCCTTAAACATTCCTGGTTTAATAGGGTTCCCATAATTACTATAAACTTATCCAATATCATTGCGAAAGGATGTGTTTAATATCCTAACCAATTTAATTCCAATAATGATAACCTGAAAGGTGTATGTACCTAGGTTATATCTTTTGTATGTGATTTATTTAACATAATTGATAATTTGTCTACATTGTTAGTTCATGAGTTAACCATATTAATAATTGAATTAGGGTTATACCACATACGGATGTAGAGTTGGAGCATCAACTTGTAATACGAGTTACATGAACTCTTAGGTCAGATTGAACTAACTATAGTTTTATGTTTATCCACGTGTAGTATCGTGATGGTAATTTAGTTGATAGGATCATGTGTTGAATTAGGTTGACCTAGTATCTACTTGATTCTTAACCTTGATTAAAACTAATCCATTTAAACCTAATACTAATTCTCTTTTGACTTTAACTACTAACATCTATAAACGACCCCGATATAACTATTTCACACACACATTAGTTAGATAATAAAAGAGAACTAAATTAATCTTAAGAATTAATAGGTATAACCTTTCTATAACTACCCTTGGACCCACTTAAACATATATATTAAAATATCCACTAATATAATGACTAATTAAATTCTACTCCCTTTTAACAAACGTACATGAAACATTTACCATTTGACATAATTAAAATTACAAATTCACCATACCAAATAAACTATTAATTTACATCTAATAATCATAATCTATTCAAATTTCCTAACTTACTAACATCAATTCTAATCCATTAATCCCCTAACAAAAATTAAATTAACCATAAACAATTAAATCAACCTCTAGAAGAAAATCAAATTAGCTTCTAACCCTATTAGACATATGAACAACATATTTCAATTTAATAATAATAAAATCAATTTAACTACTAACTAATATTGATGATTCCTTTTAAATAATTAACCATTGTATAAAACTAGTCTATTATTCTAAAAGCTGATTTCATATTAATTAAATCCTAAACAAGTAAAAAGAAAGTCTATTAACTACTAATCCTAATAAAAAAACCTAACTAATCCTACTAACTAGCTTACCTACCCTACCCCATCACCCATCACCCCTATTCCCAAGGCCCACTTGCCAAGTGGGTGGGGTGTGGGAAAACCCAAAATTCTCGAAGGTGGCGTGGGTTTACATGAAGAAGAGCCTTTTGAAACAAGGCATTCACTGGTTCCAAGGGAAGGTGGGGACCACCTCAAAGTCTCCCTTCCCAATGTGCAAAACTACAATGCAAAATCAACTTATGAAGGGCTAGAAGATTTTGCATGAAATGGGGAGAGGACAGTTCTTGAAAAAGGAGTTAAATGCCAAGTCAGCCTTCACCATACACATGGGTAAGGAGGTAAGAGTAAATGACTAGTTTTATGGGGCCCACCTAAACTTCATGAAATCCTAAGGAGGAATTTCGCAGGGAATGGTAAGTTGCAGTTTATTTTATTTTATTTCCCTTCAAACATTTAAACAGTCCCTTCCTGCACCAAAACCAAGAGGGTAAAAAGGTAAGGGGAAATTGATATGAGTGGGGCCCACATGGATGGGTGTTACAACATGCCTCCCTACTAATTAAACTTATGTATTAGCAATAAATAAGGTAATTTAAGGGGGTAATTAAGGGGGTTTAGTGAGGGGAATATATAGAGAATATTCTCTGTGTAAAGGGGGAATTAAATCCCTCCCCATACATTTTTCAGAGAGCATTTTTGCTCTAAATTTTGGAAAATATCATGGTATAATTTGGTTTTAGCTTCCATCACATTGATATTATTAATTTTCTTTTTGGAGTGGTTAATTGTTTGCATATGATTTATTATTTGTGCAATACACTATGTAACTATGATTGAACATTATTATTAGTTGATTTTTTTACATTAATATGCTAATTACTTGGTTTACTATTGTTAGCAAATTTATCTCTCCCTCTCAAGGATTGAGGTTGCAATGAAAATTTAAAGGTAGAGTATTGATCCTAATGCAATAGAAATCAGATTTCCAAAGGAAGAATGGAAATTTTTTTTTTTTAAAACTTGAAAACTTAAAATCAAATACATTATAGAGATTACAAGATTTCTAAATCTACAAGATTTCTCATGTTATGAAAACTATTACATAATGAATAAGAGCTTTTTACATCTTGCTTAACCAAGCTTTCAAAATGGACATTACAACACTTAACAAGAATGAATCTCAATACAAGGAGTAACCATGCAACATTAAAGTTTCTCTCACACAACTACACCAAAATAGAGATTTCTCCCAAGCTTTTTCCATAATCATCTTGACTTCAAAACCTGCAAATACATGAGGAGAACCATGGGAAGCTCATCTCCCAACCAATATCTCAAGGAGACCACCCTCGAGCTTGGAGAACCAAGGATAAACAGGTAACACATCCAAATTCTCACAACCATCATATATGCACAAAACAAAAATTAACTCCCAACCAAAGCTTCACAAATGAGCTTTCCAAACCCATTGAAGTAGGGTGAAGGTGGGCTTTTCCAAGGAGGAGAATTCTATTGCCTATTCAAAATTTTCAACAAGAGTTTTTCCATGCCTTTCTAAGGCTACATTGACATTCCTTCCATATACACATTTGGTCATTTCCTCTTCAAGGAAAAACCCACATACATCTTTCCATCCAATCTTCCCTTATCTTCCCCAAAATTAGGATCAAATATGATGGCATGCAAGGGCCCATACACCTTTCATTTTCTCCCTTTTCTCTCCATGAGAAGAGACTCTCACTACAATAAAGAGCCCAACTAACCCCTTCACCCAAGGCCACTTCTTCCCTTGCCAAGGGTGAGTAATTCCTTAAACACCCATGAACAACACTCCCAATCCAAAGGAACAAAAAATGATACAAAATCCAAATGCATCCCCAACCCAACACACAATAGCAAGATCTACATACAATAACTCCATACAAGATTTATATATATGAACTCCATGCAAGATTTACATATATGAACACCATACAAGATTTACATGTTCATAAAGACAATAACATACAAAGCTAAAATGCAAGAGTATTTATCCATGGCAAGAATCCACCAACCTTCGTCCAAGAAAAATGGCAAGAATTTGGTTGAGAAGAATCCCTTATCCTTTTCTTTTTCCTTCCTCCAACCCTAATTGTCTCTAAAATTAGAGAGTGGGTGAAAACCCACTAAGTCTCTCCAAACCCTCTAAAAAGACCCCCCAGAAATGTACTCAAGACCTAGCAATTAATGAGACATGCCCTCTAGTCCTTTTTGTCTTACCTCTTGTCTCCCCTCTTAATTGAGAGTTTAGTAAGGAGTGTGGGACAAGTTAGATGCATGAGGTCATCTCCATTTTCGCCACTTTTGAAAAGTGGGCATTTTGGAGGGCCATAATGGTGATCTAGGCTTTCCCATAGGTAAAAACTAGCCCCCAACCCAAGGTACCCCCTAGGGTTAACTAATTTTGGCCAAAAATATACTCTAGGGTCATTTTTGACCCCTCCAAGGTACCCCTAAAGTTCAAATCCGAGTTCCAACTTGATGTGATCCCTACAAGACATATATATGCAAGTGAGATTAATATAACATCCTATAAGGTTTGGTGATTCTTTCCCAAGCCCTAATTTTATATGTCACCATCCACATGGACAATACAAGTGTCAAGTGACACCAAGAAAATACACATCACATTCATAATGACATGTCCAGTCTACAACATGAATTTAAACTATTAACACACATTCAGATTATGTTTACAAAAAATATTACATTACAGTTAGGTTTCAACCCCTTATTGGATTAAACCTTGGCTTACTCAATTCACATGTGTTTAGCCCTGATTCTCTGAATAATTCCATGGTTCTCTTTCCTGCACACTAAACTCAAGCATCAGTAGTCCAAGGCAATAAAATCACATGCAAATATATATATATATATATATATATATATATATATATATATACAATTCATAATTTGCAACGTTAATCAATATGCAAAATTCAATTCTTAAATATACTTTTCATTAAGTAATGCTTAAACATGGTGTTTCCATAATCCTAACATTACGACATATCATTCATGCTATTTCCTAACTTTAAGGCATTATTCATGAAATAATCAAATCTAATCATGATTAAGTCTTTCTCATCAAATCACATATCTAAGCATGTATAACCAAAATCAACAATATGTTCTAGGTTCTAATCCGCATCATAATATAATCATCATCATAAATTTTAATCCTTGACTTACAAATAAACATACATAATCTAAATCATCAGAACATGAACTCATTAACTCACAAGTCACACTAATCATTCCAGATCTTATATAAATTGTGATGTAGTTTTATCTAAATTGCATAAACATTAATTTTATCAATTCTAAAAACACCCAAATGGCATAAAATCAATTAACCAATTTCCTCGAGTAATAGTTACAAAAATGTCCTAAAACTCAGCAAGATATTTCATCAACTATCCTTTAACCTTCAAAGAATTTCACATCTCAACATACTTCCAAATCTCGATTATAGTTTTCCTGAACAACTTGGTGGAACCCATGTCGACAAGGTGACTTACATCCATTCTCGTTCAGGGAAGTATCTATTTACACATACTTACTTGTCTTTCATAGCTTCTATTGTTTATCATCCTTTTCTTATCAAAGTATTAT
>MU224267.1:8425678-8447265 GCA_018584345.1 Thuja plicata
ATGTGTACCCAAATTGAAACATCTCACCATTCATCTAAATCAATCATCATAATGTATCATAGGGTCAACATCGTGAGTATGGAAAGTGTCGTAAATTATAAATTATCATCATCTAATTTAACCAAATACCTATCAAAAGGGTAAAACCTCCTAATTCATCAAAATGTAAAGCCAATTACTAGGTATATCAAAATGGTAATTGGAAAAGCTATGATGGGTTTGGGGTGAGGCCTCACAAATCCAAAACCACCTCAAGACAAATATGATTGATGAAACCTTGATAGAAAAGATGTCAATGCAATATCTATGTTCTCAGGGTTTTGGTTCCTTTTTGCTACTTTAAATGAAGGAAGACAAATAAATATACTATGCAAAATGTCTAAGTATGAAATTTTTAAATATTTAAATGAGAAAAAGATGGAGATGGAAGAGGATTTGTGTGCACCTGGAAATGGAATAGGGAGTACACTGATACATATCTAAATTTCCAACAGCGAGGATCCCGTAGAAACCTGTAATTGCAAATTTGAAACCTATGACCTGTAACATACCTCTAGAATCAATTTGAGCCTATTTTGAAAGGTACAAAATGTTTGAAATTCATTGTACCAAGGAATAGGGTATTTGAAATGCCCTGTTCCCCGAATTTCTGCTTGAAACTTGCAGGGAAACTTTGTCTTGTCTCGATCTTCCCAAATTTTCTCTGACAACTATATAGCATGTTTCTACACATATAAAAATGGGGAATAATGTTGGCTAAAGGGGTTTTCTTTGGTAAAACCCATGTTTAGGAATCCAAATTTAAAATTTAATGAAATTACATAAGGAAAGATGAAATAGAAGCTAGATCTAAATTGTAAATCACCATATACCTTGGTGGCCCAAATGCTTCCTTGGATGTGATCACAAGTGTTAATACAATATATTTAACTCCAAAAAAACCCAAAAGGAAATAATGAAAGATAAGCCTTGGATGATGGATGGCGTAGTTTGTCATAATTATTGATGAAGAAGAAAAATAATGTTTTGGAGACTTGAAGAGTTGGATGCTTAAAGACCTTGAGAATGCTCTTGAAATCCAATTTTTTTGATTAATAATTATTTCTTGATAATAATTTTTGATGACATATAATTGACTGAATGTTTGAAGATGTTAAGTTGATCACCGAAATGCAAAAAGATAATGCAAGACATTAAATCAGTTAATAGATTGTATTTTCATTAATGTCAACTTGATATAATCTAATCGGTTATAATTAAAGTATCAAACGACTTCAGAGAATCAAAGAGAAAAAGATTTTGCTTTCAGTAATGCATAAAAGACAAGAATTTACTATGTGACTTCAAACATCGATGGCTAGTGGAACCTGATGGACAGAGATAATAGAAAGTCAAGTCACTGTGATGTCCAAGCAAGAAACCCGAAAAGCATTACCGACGAGCAGAATCACAAGCATACCTGATGGCCAGAATTATAGTGTAACCCGATAGACAGACAAGCCCAAAGGACAAACAACCTTGACGGATAGACAACCTTGACAGAGAAGTCTGAGGAGAACTGGAGTGTTGACCGAAGCTTACAAAGAGTTAAAACACTGAAGTTAACTGGAGTTTAGAAATGACAAAATATGGTAGAGCTAAATATAGACTTAACTAGTAGTTATCATTGTTTTCATCAACAAGATAAAGCCAGAGATAAGTAAAATATTTAAAGTTGTTTTGTCCAGTTGGCAAGATCTCTGTGAGATAAAACAAGAGTTTTTCTTTAAATCAGATTGGCTAAGATTGTGGATCACGCCAAGATCAAGAAAATCAAGAACCTAGAAACGGTGATATCATGTCTATAAAGAGACAACTTAATTCATTATTAATTAATGGGATTGAATGAAAAAGAGGATGCTAGAGAGAAAATGATGAAGAACAACTTCATACAGTCCTGATCAATCAAGTTGTGGAAAGAGCTTAAGATTTTTGCGGACACCGAGCAACAGAGCATAGCATCACCGAGGAGAACAAAAGTGGAGCAAAGGTATTGAAAATATAGATTGATCAGATTGGTTTAATGAGATTACAATAGATCTAAAAATATGCAAGTATAAGTTGTATATGTGAACAGATCATACTATTTCAATTTAACCATTGATTCAGAAAGTCTCTTAACCGAGTAGGATTTAAAGATCCTTTCTATATTGAGATACATCCCAAGGAGAGAGTTTGGACAAGGATGGTAGCATAGAAATTCCTGATATCAAGTGACAAACTAATCTTTTAAATCCTATAACAAGGTCACACCTAACAATGTGTTTGTAACCTTTAACATGGTTGGCTCTTCACCGAGCTCACTTCAGAAGAATGAAAATTTTGGGTTGCCGGTCTTAAGTGGTTTTTCCCTTAACAGGGTTTCCACGTTAAAAATCTGTGTGTCAATGTGTTTATGAGTCATTACTTTAGTGTTTTCCATTACACATAGCTAATCTGGATTGATCAGTATACTCTAAGTAATTTACTATTTTTTGGTAAATTGAAAGACTGCTATTCGGTAAACATAAAGAATAAGGTTTAACAAAGCATTCTAAGCAGTAGTAATTTGATAAGTATATTTGAAGGCATTCATCTTATATGAATGAAGATAACTAGTGGCTTAATATTGTAGTACTAATTTTTTGGGTTGATTAATTAGAATATTTTTGAGGCCATTGATTCACCCCCCCTCTCAGTTATTACTAACAATCGGTATCAGAGCTTGTGTGCTTAGAAAGGGAGTTTAACAGCTCAAGCAAGAGATGACAAGGTGAACAAACGAGATGTGCCAAAGTTGAATAAAGACAAATTTGCATCATGGCAAAGCAGAATAAGACTCCACCTATCAGGTATTGGTAATGATGTTACTCAACACCTTGATACTAAATATGTGTTGCCTACAAGACCTGACACTCTTGAGAAATTAAGAGAAAAGCATGGGCATAATTGCATGATGATAGAACTAGCCTCATCAATCTCTGATGCTGAGTTTGAAGATGTCAAAACCTACACCTTTGCAAAGAAAATGTGGGATAAGTTGAAGCTGGTATATGGAGGAAATGCTAATGTACTAAGAGCCAAGACAGAAAGCCTAAGAGGGAGGTTTGATGACCTAAGGATGAAAAGGAGAAAATATCACTCTATATAGCTGGAGAATCAAAGAGGTAGTCAATGCTATTTGAGTTGGAGGTGTACTTGAAGAGGAGACAGTGGTAAGTAAAATCTTAAGAACCTTACTGCCTGTATATGCTATTAGAGTTTCTGCTATTCAAGAAATGAGAGCAGTTGCAAACAATACAGTTACTCTAGATAGTTTGATTGGTAGACTAATTTCATTTGAGATGAATAACTTTGATAATAGTGTCTTACCATCTATAGAATCTACATTCAAATATTCTTTGAAAATAAGTAATTCAAGTCATAGACATGCTATTAGAAATGATAGTGAAAGTGATAATGAGGATCAAGGACTTGATGAGATTAAAGCACTAATGGTAAGAAGATTGTAGAGAGGAAAAGGTAGATACAAAGGTAAATTACCACTTGTATGTTTCAATTGTAAAGAGGTTGGACACTTTGCTGTAAGATGTCCAAACAGAAGAAAAGATGACAGAAGTAATGACAGATCATATGAGAAGAAGTTTGATTGAGGTGATAACAGAGATTACCGAAGCAATCGACAATATGACAAAAGAGATACCTGAGAATACAAGGACAAAGGGAAGAAATATTATTACCTAGCTGAGAAAAGAGCTGATGACACTGACACCGAATTAGAAGAAGACATTGAGATTGTATTTGTAGCCATGAAGGATGATTCAGACAAAGAAGAAGAAAGGTATGTAGAAACTGCACTCATATCTAAGGTTAGTAAGAATGATGTTTGGATCATAGATAGTGGCTGCACTCACCATATGACCGGTGATAAACAAAATTTTGAGACTTTTGAATACTATAATGGTGGTTCAGTAAGAATGAGAAATGATACACCTTGTCTAGTTGAAGGTAAAGGAACTATAATGTTGAATAACCTGATCAAATGTGAAAATGCTTACTGGGTAAAAGGACTGAATTATAATCTGTTAAGTGTTTCACAGCTAAATAATACAGGTCACCGAGTGGGATTTGAAAATAAGAAGGCAAAGATCTTCAATGATTCAGGAAGGTTGATCGAAACCGGTGAGTAGAAAAAAGGTAACCTTTTCTATCTGTAGACACCCGAAAATGGATAAGCTTGCGACTTGACATTAACAACACTAATTTTCATTTATTAATTAAATAGTTTTTTAATCATTAATTAATAATCTATTTTCCTCTAAATTCATTCCCCAAATCATCTAATCTAATTCCCAAAATTAATTAAATTTTATTTAATTAGTTAACCTTAATTGATTAATTACCATTAATTAATTAAATTCAATTTCCTATAGTTTAAATTCAAAATATTTAAACTTACTAATTAAATTCTTCCAATTAAGTTAATTTCAATTAAATTAATTTAATTTCATCAAATAAAGCAATTCTAAATAAAAAAGAATTCAATTATCTCACATGTTGAAAACTTTAAATTAAATAAATGAATTAAATATTCATTTATCTTCAAAGAGATAACTCCAATCAGATCACATGGGTTACTCCACCCATCTCTCCAGTGCACATGGGTAACTCCACCCACCTCTTCAGTTCTAAAAGTTAACTCACAATTAGCTCTTCAATCAACCAAACTCTATCTCCTCTTTACTAATTGAAGAGGTAGAGTTTACTGATGGCTTCTCTAGTTCCCTTTGATCTCAACCATTCATCTCCCTATCTCTGGGATTGATCTCAACCATTCATATCATCCCCAATTCCTATATAATAAACCCTTCATAACCATTTTAAGGATCCAAGATTTCATTCTTTGGTGCACCATTACTCTGTCAATTTGGTTCTAGCATTCAAGCCATCTTGTGATCACACACACATTTCAAGTATCAAATTATCGACACTTCTTAAGTCATAGACGCTTTCCACACCAACACTAAGCATCAAAAACAATGTTTTGGAAGGAGTAGCGAGAGACAATAGAAGCTTCAAGCACTTTGGGGTTTGCATTCATTTGTTTTCATTTCATTGCTTGTACATTTTATTGGTTACATTTCAAGTTATTTGTTATTGGTAGCTTTATGTATTTGATTTATATCATTGTAAACTATTGCTACTAACCCCCACCTTTGGAAATCTTGGGAACCACAAATCACTAAAAGAAGAGGCATTCATTTTGGTTAACCCGACGTGAATCAAACAACACAAATATTTCTTGCAGGCAGCAGACAAAACCAATCAGCCACAGCCGTATAGTCACAGACCAAAAGATTTATCTTTTTTCTCGATATCTGTGCTATTTCACAATCATTTCTATTTTACTGCAATTGAAAAAATTGTGCCGCAATTGACTAGTTTAATAGCACAATTGATTGCAGTCTTTCACACCATTATTCTGTCGTCTTTTGTCTTTCTATCTTCTGGTAGTTTTTCTACAATTGATTGTATTTGACTGCAGTTACTTATTGTTTGTCGTAATTGCTTGTACTTAACCTTGATTGCCCAATCTGTGCCACAATCAAATGCATCCTGCCACAGTTGAAAGTTATTTGTCACAATCACCCATACTCTACCATAATCGACCAGAGATTGCCGCACTTGAACAAACAGTGCCGCAATCGACTCAAAAGCTACATTTTTGTCTATTTTTCTTGGTTTTTGTGCAAGGCTGACTGATAGTGAATGAAAAAGAAGGTAATCAGATGCATACCAGGTGCTAGACCATTAAGAGCTGCAAGAAGGAGAACCATCAACTATTGATCACAACAAAGGGCTATTCTCGCAATCACAGCTAAATATCAAAGCGAAGCACACATAAGGTACATTGATTCAATTAAGAGATTCATAGGTAAGTATAAAGTCACCATTAATTTCAGCAATCTCAATAATCCTGGAGTTTCTAGATATTCTGCTGTTTTGGATTGAAAGCTTTCATTTCTTGAGATACTAAATACTTTCTTTGACAGGTAGGAATCAAGGAGGCAAGATAACAATACAACTTAAAAATCATTCACTTGTTGATTTGGGTTTAAAAAGAATAGTGTTTGTCACACATCTCACATCTCACATTTTAGATTTGGGCTTAAAATTGATGCGGGGACTAAAATTGAACAAGGCAAAGAATCTCTCAATTTGGTGCATTGAAATTGAACAAGAAATCAACACCTACTCTTTGGGCTTAAAATTGAACACTTGTGCTTGTATGGTGGTGTAGCTTAGTTCACATTTCAAAATTTCAGAGATTAATCGATTTACCTTGTGTCTTGAGTTTTGGATGCACTTGCACAATCTGTTAAATTAGACACCTTTATACTTTTTAGAAAGGCCTGTCTAGGGAATGCACTTCTTCCTTAGAGAATGACCTTAAACTGGTAATCCTTCCGATTGGTATATAAACAAGGCGCGAACCAAAGTTTCATCTTATCTAGCCAAGCTTGAGCGAGGTGTGTTGATGATAGTCTAGATCGGGTGAATATCCCTAAGGAGCTAGCATGGTCAACTAGGCTCTTAAGTGAGTCACACATGTACAAACTAATTGGATAGACGCCACAGACCCTTACTACAACCTTGTTAATTAGAGACCAACCCGATTTACCTCCGAACAGATACCTTATTATAGTGCAAGGGGTTGCAGAATTTCCCCCCAAGATTCCCAACATATGTGTCCCACAGTATTTGTGTAGTGAAAGAGATCTTCACTCCATGGCAACAATACCTGGCAATGACAAAAACATAGGTGCCTATGTCGTGGACCTTCGTGTCCTAGTAGTGTGACAATTATTGTATGAGCTAACAAAAATTCAAGCATTGGGCCTATAACATTGTATTATGAAGCCATTGACCTAGATTAATATGACTGTTCATTGTTGATACCTCGTGATAACCTTGCAACTTGAAAAAGTCATAGAACATACATATTGTCAGTCTTCATTCTTCAAAACATAGTGTCTGTTGTGCTTGTTCTTTGATCAGTTTCTAAAAATGCAAAACAAACATCCAACAGTCAAAATGAGTCAAACGTGTTAAATTCTAGGGTTGTCAACATCAACTGTCTTGTAAATCAGAAGCCTTGTTCCAGAAAATCAAAATTGTCAAACAATGATACCTATCCTCTAGTCTTTTTTGAGACTGTTCCCCTTTTACCGCAATCACCCGCATTTTGCTGCAATTGACAGAAGTCTGCCATAGTTAAACTGTTTATTGCCGCAATCGACCTATTTATTACTGTAATTGGTGGTAAAGTACCACAATCGACCATTCACTTTACCGCAATCGGTGGAGTTGTGCCACAGTTGATAAGAGATATTTTACACCTATTTTGACCTAAAAAATCTTGAAAGTACTCTCCATTTTGTCTCAAAGACCAGTGTCTATCCCAGAAAAATATGAAGAACATTGTGTGAATCTCTAAACATTAAAGATCATCCCTTCTTTGAAAAGCATGACTATTGTCTAAAACATTGTTATTTCAAAAGCTCAGACTCAAAATATCTTGATCTCATCATATCAAACATCATCATTATCTCTATCAAGTGACTTTGTCCCAGGCAAAGGTTGACAATATTATATTTTACATCATCACAACCTTGAGATCAAGATATATCAACATCTATCCTTAGAATTACCCTTGTCCAAAACATAAATCAGACTTCCTTAGAAGGTTATCCTTTTTTGTTTGCTTTATATCACTTGTTTTAGTTACAAAATCTGGACCACACTATGTCTCAAACACCTCATGAAGGGCCTTACACAAGGTCGAAGGCTAGAACACAACCTGATGATTCATATATTAATAGATTCCCCGCTTGGGAAACAAAGCAAGAGAATGATCCTTTCATAAATACCATTTCTGCTCTATTCATTGAACAACCCCATGGGTCATCTTTTTTCCAAAATGTCACAGAAGAGGAGATTGAAGATGTTGAGCAAGATGCTTATTCTACACAAGTAGTTGACACTATTGTAGAGAGGAATTCTGAACCTTACTTAGCCATGCTGATAAAGAAGGGAGTCAAACTCCCTGTTGAATTTAGTGTGTCAACCATATGGCCCGAAAACCCTCTTGTAGGTCAAAACACTACTCAGTCCTCTCAGATACTACCTGTTGTTTCTCAAATCTTCTCACCATTGAAAACACCCACATTGGCACAAACGATACCCAATCAAACCAATTGCACAAACCAAGCAAGCACATCTTCCACTCAAAGCATGATAGGATTGCAACTAAGTGCACCAATGGTCACTAGTATGCCTCCACCTTCGGTCTCATGGACTGGACAATCAAGCTCTCATGCTATGCCTTCCATCCCACCAAATACCAACTGTTCTTAAACTATGCCACTACTACAGTCAATTCCTACTAGTCTTAGGATCAACACCTCATTCTCGCAAGGATCTGTCTCTATAGGTATGACTTATAGTCAATGCCCACCCAAGGCTACACCTTTACCCATTCAAAAACCAATCCAACCTCAGCAACAACAACCCTAGCTTTAGTTTCCTCCAATCCAACCCCAAAAATAGAAACCCCAGCTTCAGTTGCCTCCAATCCAACCCCAGTAACAACAACCCCAGCTTCAGTTGCCACAATTCCAACCCCAACAGCAACAACCCCAACTTCAGTTACCACAATTCCAACCCCAACAACAACAACCCCAGCCTCAATAGCAGCAATATCAACCCCAACAATATCAACCATAGTTTCAACAACAATATCATTCCCAATCCCAATAACAAACACATCAAAACCCACCATGGGCTACTCATGTGCCCCCATTTCAAATCATGCGGTGGGAAATCAATATCAAGTCCCCAGGATGAAATCCGATGTTCCTACTCAAGGGACGCAGAGGTGAAACCTCATACCTACTACAACACAAAGGAACATCATCACACATCAGCCTTAGTATCAAACAGACATGTTGATGCAACAAATGCAAACCCTTCAAACCCAAATGATGGATATGCAAAATCAGGGGCAAACTAAATCCTACACCGTAGAGGATTTATACCCATACCCCTTTGACCACTCTCTTCACATGTCTCCATTCCCAACTCACTTCTTGGTATCAAAATTTGACAAATATAGGGGCAATACCAACCCTATCGAACATATTTGAGAGTTTTTTGCTAGTTACGTCGAAGCCGCACATGATGAGACATATTTAATGCAACTGTTCCCACAAAGCTTAGATGGAACAACAATGGAATGGTTCTCACATTTAGCTCATGGCATTCAGTCTTGGGTTGAACTGGCTGAAAAGTTCATCGCTCACTTCCATCATAACATCGAGTACAAGGTTAGTATCAAGGACCTTTGTGATATCAAACAGAAGGATGGAGAGTCTTTTGTGAAATTCCTACAAAGATGGAGGAATACTACAAACTGAATAATGTATGATGTGCCTGAACAAGACCTAATAGTCATGTTCATTGACAATCTGATTCTAGACATGTCATTCACAATAGAATTGTAGTTAGCTCTAAACTTCACACAACTCATCGAATGAGGGGTTCGTTGTGAGAAGAAATTAGTCAAACAAGGAATCCTTGCAGATCTGACACATAATTACAAACAAAAATGCAATAGAAAAAGCTAAGTGGTGGAACAAAAACAAAAATGTCACCAAGAATGGTGTCATTGATGTGAAGACAATCAACTACGCACAACCCAAAGTGTCACTGCAAGGCACACCTATGGCCAACAAACAACCCACAGGGCCTACTCAGCAAGCATACACTCAAAATCAACCTTCCGCTATCCAAGCAGTTGCCGTGTCAAATAGTCAGCAATAGACTCAACGTAAACCATGGTTTCAATTCCAACAGTGAGATTTCATACCATTAGGAGAGCCAATAGAATCATCTTTATGGAAGATGATATAATCCAACACTATCACTCTCCTAGAAATTAGGGAATTTGAACAAGGTGAAAACAAACTAAGGTGATATAATGACAATGACTTCTGCGAGTTTCATCGGGTGAAAGGACACAAAACACCTAACTGTTACTGATTGAAACACGCTATCCAAGATCTAATTGACACAGGGGTCATCGATGTAACAAATACCCAAGCCAGAGGAACATCTAATCACACTATATTCAAAAATACATTTCATGATCACAACAAAGGGAAAGCCTCCATGTCTGGTGGATCATCCAAACAAGTTAGCTATACATATGCCAACAGTGATAATGTCATCGATTGCCTCAATCCTTCAGATAGCCATGTGGCTACGATCACTATCAAAGACCAAGGTAACAAATGTGCTGTAACAATGCATCATACCAGAGTTGTCTTGCAAGGAGTACCATCCTCATCTACTATATCTTCCAATCCTAATGCAACCTCAGATTCACAACCAAGCCTAGTGGATCAACTAAAGTGCACACCTACCTAGATCTCCATGTTTGACCTATTCCGCATATCTTCACAGCATAAACTGGCACTTGACCAAGCCCTTTAGAATGTAGCTGTCCCAAGGGACATAACACCTGAGAGCTTCCAAATGATGGTTAACCATATAGCTACTAACAAACATGAAACATTCACAGACTGTGATGTGGCACCGCATAAACCCCTGCATAATGATCCTTTGCACTTGCTTGTTCAGGTCCACAAAAGTGCTATCTGTAGAGTCCCTGTTGATGGTGGGGCTGGGTTAAAAATCTATACTCTAAAGTTAATCAAGCAACTAGGCTATTTAGAATCAAGCATTAATTTCACGAGGAGGATAAATATTAGAGCTTATGACGGAGAGGAAAGATCCTCTAAAGGTATTATCATTCTACATGTCTGTATTGGTCTAGTGGTCAAGAACACTCCCTTCCAGATCCTAGATCTTGAGTTTGGATATAACATGTTACTAGGGAGACCATGGATACATGAAATGCAAGCCATACCTTCAACATACCATCAATGCATAAAGTTCCCACACCAGGGAGAAGAAATCATCATAGAGGGAGATCCTAGTCATTTCCAATACTATAATGCGGTCCAAATCAGCACTGACAACTAGGTACCCTTAAACCAAGATGCAAGCATCCCATCCTCTTCAGATTCAAATCCTAAAGATGTCACATGGAAAGTAGGAAAAATATCCATTACCAACAAGGGTTGTGGTGAATACAGCTACGAAGAAGCTTTCACTATCATGAACATGCCTCAGAGCCCAAGAACATATGGCATGCCACAACCAGTTATTATAAAAGAAACTCTAGAGCCCATTCTATTCAGATGTCCACCCACAACTTTTGTCAGATGGGGAGATATTGTAGAAGAAAATCCATTTGAATAAGATATCAGTACATGGTTGTACAAAGATCCACAAGAGACACTTCGACAACCCCTACCCCTATCTAACTATGGAAATGGTTATACAATGTTACAAAGATTTGGGTATGATGGTACAACTGGTCTGGGGGCAAGACAACAAGGCTTAATGGAATTGTCTCTCTCACCAACCCAAAGAAACAAAAGAGGGTTAGGCTATGGGAAACAAAGAACCAACCCTATAATCCAAGACATCCTAGTTGATCAGGAACAAATAGCAGAGATGCACCAATGGAAAAACTCAGAACATGTCTTAATAAGCAACATACTGCAACAATTGTTGCCCGCCAAAGAGGGAACCTCTCAAACCTGAATAAACCTCAACATAACCATCAATGATAACGAAGGAAGTGAGACATCTGATGAGTGTTCTATCAAAACTTACTCCCACGATTACGAGTGGAGATCCCTTCATGACTTTAAACTGTCGATCCTAGATTATTCCCCTCGGTTAGCCACCACCATAAACATTGACGACTTATTTGACCAATTATCCATTGACAACCAATCTTGCATAGATAAACATGTCATTATCCATTCTTCAAGTGACGCATCCACATCATAGTCTAGGTTTGTCAGAACCCTATCCGAAGTCCCTTTCAACCAAATAGAGTCAAACCAACACGAGGGCCTATGTCTTGTACACCCAGAACTAATAGAGTGGGATCAACAAGGACCACCTAATATGTATGTTTTCAAGAATGATGAGGCTATTACAGACTTCATGGGAATTAGAGAGGGAAAGCCATTAGGGGACCATAAAGCAGGTTTCTCCATTGACCTTGACAGATCAACATACTTTGGGGAGGAAGCCCCTCTTTCTAATCATCAAAACAAATCAAAAAAGAAAAAAGAATCGTTAGTAAGTGAAAACCGAAAGGTGCTTACTGACACAAAAAATGATAAAAATCTAAAACAAGATGTATCTTCTAGTGAAAGCCTCACTGAGGTGCTAGAAGATGGAAAGAAGGAACTCCTCCCCTTGATAGAGGAGAAATTGACATTATTAGCAGAAGAAACAGAGGAAGTCAACTTGGGAGATGAAAAGAACCCAAAGAACATCTACTTGGCGAAATCACTCACCCCAGAGGAGAGAGAATAGTTCATCAATTTATTTAAAGAAAGAATGATCAATTTCACATGGTCCTACTCAAATATGCCAGGATTAGATCTAGAGCTTGTACTACACCATCTCATGTTGCTACCCAATGCCAAACCTATCAAATAGAAGCTAAGAAAGATGCATCCCCATGTTGCATTACTAGTCAAGGAGGAATTGAAAAAGCTCCTGGACACCAAGTTCATAAGACCAATCCCATATGCATACTAGATATCTAACTTGGCACCAGTTACAAAGCATAGTGGTCAGATACAGATTTACATAGACTTCAAATATCTCAACATAGCTTGTCCCAAGGATGACTTTCCTTTACCTAACATCGATATGATAGTAGATCTAACCGCTGGACATCAAATGCTATCACTCATGGATGAATTTTTAGGGTATAATCAGATAAGGATCGTGCCAGAGGACCAACACAAAAAAACTTTCACATGTCCTTGGGGCACATATTGTTGGAATGTCATGCCGTTTGGTCTAAAAAATGCTCGAGAAACGTATCAAAGGGCCATGACAACTATCTTTCATGATCTAATCCAAAAAACAATGGAAGACTATGTGGACGACATACTAGCCAAGTCAATGCTTCACAAGGATCATCTACAAGTATTGGGACCAATCTTTGACAGAATGCAGGAATACAAAGTCCATTTAAACCCAAAGAAATGTGCATTCAGGGTCACATCAGGAAAGCTACTGGGGTTCATAGTGTCACATAGAGGCATAAAATTAGACCCAGAGAAAGTCAAAGCAATATTGGACATGCCACCACTGTCAAACCTAAGGCAACTAAGGGGGTTACAAGGAAGGCTCCAATCAATCAGGCACTTCATAGCTCAACTAGCAGACAAGTGCCACCCATTCCAACATCTACTGCATAAAGACATCAAATTCATATGGATAAAGCAATGCAAACACACATTCCAAATATTAAAGGACTACCTCCTCAAGTCTCCTATATTGGTGCCACCAGTCCAAGGTAGACCATTTCTTCTATATATCTCAGCAATGAAATCAACATTAGGCATACTCTTGGCATAACCTGATGACACTGGTAAAGAAAGGGCCATCTACTATCTAAACAAAACATTGGTAGGATATGAGCTCAACTATATGCCAATTGAAAAATAATGCCTTGCAGTTTTATTCGCTTCCCAAAAGCTGAGACATTATATGTTGAGTCACCAAACAAAGTTGATTGCACATATTGATCCCTTAAAGTACATCCTAAGTAAAGAAACACTCACCAGATGACTTGCAAAGTGGGTAATGATATTAAGTGAGTTTGAAATTGAGTATGTAGACAGAAAGGCCATCAAAGGGCAAGTGATTGCGGACCAACTGGCAGAGGCACCTATTCAGGATCATCAGCCTATTATTTTTGACTTTCCCGATGAATCTATTATGAAACTAGAACCAGCGATTGAGGTATGACAACTATACTTTGATGGGTCATGCACAAAGCATGTTGCAAGGGTAGGCATAGTGCTCGTCACTCCAGATAATGATAAAATTCCAAAATCTTTCAGACTCAACTTCCCCTACACAAACAACATAGTAGAATATGAAGCACTGGTCATCGGTTTAAAGATAGAAATTCAATGGAGAATCAAGAACATTAAGGTATACAAATATTCATAGTTGGTCATTAGCCAAGTCAACAATGATTATATGACAAAAGATGAGAAGCTAATACGATACATAACACAGATGGAAAGATTGTGTACCAAGTTCCAATACATCTTCTTTGAGGAAGTACCACGAGATTAGAACAAAGCTGTAGATGGGATGGCTACCATAGCATCACTAATTGATATGCGAGGCAATGAAACATGATTCTAATTTCTAGTGGAGCAACTCATGGTGCCATCACATCAAGCATCCATCACATAATCAACATGTGTCCTTATTGGTCCTGAAACCCCACGGTACCAAGATGTATACAACTACCTCCAAAATAGTGTCTTACCTCCCAACTTGTCTAGAAACTAGAGAAAGTCCCTCATCTACCAAGCCTCTAGGTATACCATCCTCTAAACTAATTTATATAGACAAAGTCTAGACAGAATGCTACTACAATGTCTCACTTCCATGAAATCCCAGAGAGCTCTGTACGAGGTACATGAAGGAATT
Organism: Thuja plicata; assembly: GCA_018584345.1. Taxonomy (NCBI): domain Eukaryota; kingdom Viridiplantae; phylum Streptophyta; class Pinopsida; order Cupressales; family Cupressaceae; genus Thuja; species Thuja plicata. The sequence goes on from MU224267.1 coordinate 8,440,370, forward strand.
TGTGGAACCCACAGAGGTGGCAACAACTTAGCTAAGAAGATCATCCACATGGGATACTACTGGCCTATAGTAGAGACAGATGCACACAAACATGTACAAAGGTGTAGGCAATGTTAGATTCATATTGGAGACCTCATCCATGCACCAACCCAAGAACTAAATCCTATCACATCACCATTGCCATTTTCTATGTGGGGATTTAACCTAGTGGGAAAAATTACACCTTCTTCAGCAAATGGACATAGATACATCATAGCAGAAACATAGTACTTCACTAAGTGGGTGGAAGCAATTCCCCTCACTTACATTACCAGAAAGCATATATCAATGTTCATACTTAACCATATCATTTGTTGGTATGGAATTCCTCAAACCTTCTAGATAGATCACGATACGCCTTTCCAAAATAGAGATGTTGAAGAGCTATGTGAATAGTTCCATATAAAACAAGGGTTCCCTTCATTTTATTATCCTTAAGGGAATGTCCAAGCTGAAGCTACAAACAAAACAATTTTGAAAATCTTGAAGAAAACAATGAACAAATCAGGATGAGATTGGCATTTACAGCTTAGTCCTGCATTATGCACATACATAACTAGCATGAGAACACCTACATGAGCCACTTCTTTCTCCCTATTCTATGGATTAGAGGTGGTACTACCCCTCAAAGTGGAAATCCCATCCCTAAGGATATCATTTAAGAACCTGATTACAGATGAAGACTACAGAGTAGCAAGGCTCAGTGAACTGGAGTTACTAGATGAAAGAAGACAACATGCCTTCAACCAATTACAAGTCTATCAGAATCACCTTAGAAGGAACTATCATAAGAAGGTGAGGTCACAAAAATTTGAGGTAGGAGACCTTGTCCTCATGGAAAATCAAAAGAACCAAGAAGAAAGAGTGAAACCAGGAAAGTTCAAGCCTAACTGGCTAGGACCATTTGTCATTGTCAACTCTACCCACAGTGGGGTATACCAACTGGTGACACTAGAAAGAGATTAGCTCCCCATATAAATCAACAACATGCACCTCAAGAGGTTCTACACTTGAGGTCTCTATGGTTAAGGCACCTATCTTCATATCTAGAAAATACCCAAAAAATAAAAAAATACAAAATGTTACCTTGGTGAAAACCTAGCAATCAGGCACCTTGGTGACGGAAAAAAAATCAAAAAAGAAAAAATTAAAGAGAAAAAAAATCACTCTCTCGGTGAAAACCTGGCAAATAGGTGCTATTGAGTAGGTACCTTGGTGAAAACCTGGCAAACAGGCGCCAAGTGTTCAAATCTAGCTTCACCATCAATGAACTCTAAGATCAAAAGCTTGAACACACTTCAAATGAAAGACTGACTACCCAAGCTATATCCTAAAGTACAATCCCCTCTGAGCACCAACACTTATCCATGGTTAGTACTGGTCCACCAGACTAGGGGCGATTCAAAAATGTCCTGAAAAAATCCCTAAAAATTGGAAAACTCATCAAAAAATCCTAAAAAGATCAAAATATCCTGAGAAAATCAATCCTCAATCAAAACATTCAAAAATTGCAAAAATCCCAAGCAATAAGACCAACTCAGTTATCAAGAGAGCAAGAGGGCAATCAAGCCCAGTCAATCAATGTCACAATCATGAGCTTTGCGAATCAGCATTGGGCTCATATGACACAACTTTATCAATCTATCAAATCTATCAGCAAGCAAACTGGTGACCAAGCCAATCTATCAATTGTCACAATCATGAGCTTTGTGAATCAACATTGGTCCCATTTGAAACATCCTAATCAACCATCCAAATCGATCAAATCAATCAAATCCTATCAATCATCTTACAAAGTGAAGGATACACTCAAAAGCAGACAGGTCAGTCTTATATGAGTCATCTATTATTGAAACTAGACACACTCAAGCAATCAAGCCAATCAAGCCTATCAAAAGAGTCAAGCCAATCAAGAGACTCCAATTGAATCAAGGAACCATCCAAAAATGTTGACTAGGTCAGTCAGTCGGTTAGATGTCAGTCTATATTTTCACAGTTATGTTCTTACGCTACTCTGGGATCCACCATGTGAGGAGAGTAGCTATGATGGATCATTACTTATTTTCTTTGATTGTTGTCTGTTGAATGTTAACTTTGATTTCAAGGCCATGATGATTTAGGATAAATGTGGTAGGAGCTGTCACTTATTTGGCAGCCACGCAGTTCCATGATTTGAGCTTAACCCTAGGAAAGAATTGGACATTCCTTCTCCTTTATCTGCTTGTTTATTTTATAGAATCAAGAGCTCACTGTGCTATTCAGATGGACTCTGAGTGTGTTGCGGTTCTATCTTGATTTCTATGGTCTTTTCTTTTTTGCAATCAAGAGCTCATGATGCTATCCAGATGGAATTTGGATGCGTAGGAGTTCTTTCTTGTTTTCTTTGGTCTTTTCTTTATGGAATCAAGAGCTCATAGTGTTATCCAGATGGACTATCGGTGCATAGGAGTTCTATCTTAGCTTACTTTTTTTAGTTAATTCAGAGGACAAAGCAGTATCTAGATGGTCAATATCTGGGTGCTTTTGGCTCTCTTTCTCTTCAAACAGGGAACATAGCTGAACCCAGATGGTCAATATTTGGGTGCACTAAGTTCTCTTTCTATTCAATCTCTCTACTCCTTCCAATTATCAAGAGGTCATGGTGGTATCTAGATGGTATGTGATCTGGATGCATTGGATGCTCTTCAGAATTTAAAAAAAAACTAAAAAAGATGCAATGATGACAAATATTGGAAACAAGGGCAACAACTTGGGACACTCATCCTTTTTATCAATTCATTGTTTGAAATACAATAATGGGAAAGCAAGATACTAAGAGGGGGGGGGGGTTGAATTAGATCTTCAAATTTAAACACTTAAAACAAACTGATCCACATTCATACATATATGAATCTAATGTAATATCAAATAGCATCCACACAATGAAGTAAATAGCTCATAACACAAGACCTTGGTAACCCAGAAACCCAAATAGGTAAAATTGGGGTGGGGATGACACCCACAAAATTCTTCACTACTGTAGTAATAAAGTGTGCCTGTTAGGGCTATAAAAGTTGATTACAAAATACAATCTACCCGGTTAAAGGTCTGCCTGGTTAAGAGCTAAAGATCATTACAATCTACCATGTGAAAGGATTTCAACTTACAATAAAGTAAGCACTTTGTTAGGAGATTTAGAAAGGTATGCTAGAACCACTTTGTTAAGAGATTTTCACATGATACAATGATTAGAATGTTTCAAGTAATGATCCTTCATTATGCACTCAGATGATAATGACAGATCTCCTCTTTCCAGTACCTTCTGTGATCTCACAATCTGATATGTCTTTTCTCTGCTGTTCACTGTTCTGTCACTCTACTTGATCTATTCTTCTTAACAAAATAACCCTCTGTGCATTTCACTTGAAAATACAGTCACCACTTCTCTCCACACACTTGCAAAATAGGGTTTAGAAGCAATCTTATATATCTATTCAAGTCTGGTAGTGAGATCTAGATCAATGATCAAGATCTAATACTTATGTCTTCAAGGAATTACAATTTATGATTACAATAGGTCATGAATAGGATAAAAAAATTAAATGCATAACTAACTTCGTAGGAAAATATTAAATGCATACATAAGTCAGCCCAAAAAGCTTATACAAGTTGGCCCGAACACTTATCCTCGAAGTTTGAATAATTCCATACATGTATACAAAAACTATTCTGCTCGACACTTAACATCTCTATCACTCGGCACTAAGTATCCTACTCAGCTTGACATGATACAACTCGACAACCTGAATAGTGCTCGACAATGTTGCTTGACATTGGATAGTTTTAGCTCGGCCACATTGATAGCCAACTAAAACTACCCAAGTGAATGACTAAGTGTTGGTCACTAATCAACAACATAACTTAGAGATTAACAATCTCCCCCTTTGATATTAGTGGCAAAAACACACTTATCATTTCTTCATTTGATTCCATAAAAATGTTGCCTAAGTATACTAAGTACTCCCCCTAGGAATATACTCAGAATTATACATATAAAAAATTTCATAAAATACATGCCTTCAAAATGCACCTGTTCTATATTGATTTATCATACTGTATCCTTACCAACTTCCCCCTTGTTTTTTTCACTGATTGTAGGTGGGGTTAGGTTATACTTGTCCAAAAATTGTTTATGAAGTTGTAGGGTGGATGCAAATGTAGCATCCCAACTATCCTTGGCAATCTTCATAACTTCCAATTTTATCTCTAGCTCGGCAGCTAGACTCACTAAACTTTCCACAGTTGAGAGATTTGCATTTCTCTGTGATAATTCTTTTGTAGCTGAAAGTTCCTTTTGTATTACCTCCAAGTGAGGCAACATGCTTGTCTAAATGGTGACCGATTTGGCCCTAATCTGACCATCTTCAACCATAAGCTCGGCTATTCTTTGTTGAGCATTGATCAACTTAGTATAATGTAAGGAGCTGGAGGTAGCTTCCTTACCCAAAGTATTGCCAATTGATTTCAAATCTAACTGTAGCTTCTCAACAAGCTGTAGATTATCCTTTGTGAAGAATTCAACACCACATAGCTTCCTGTACAAAGAATAAATGTTTGCTGTAACTTTCTCCAAATTGTCTACAAGAGTAGAAAGTTCAACCTATTTTGTTGTAATCTCTTCTGAGATTTTCTCTAGAACTTTGCTCTCAAATCTCCTCTCGGACCATTGTAGAAGTTTTTCATTGCTATTTATGTCATCATCAGTTACCTTCTGTACAATGTGAACTAACTGATCAATAATTGGAGCTTGAGGCATTTCATCTTCTAAGTCAAAAGCCTTTGCAAATATATCCTTGATGTCATGCAATACTTGCTTTTGCTTCTGTTCTCTTTTCATTTCTTCCTGTCTCTTCTTCCTCTTAAGTAATTCTTGAAGAGTCCCTATTTGTTCAAAAGACAATTCATTGGGATCCCATTGTGGAATCACAATTACCTCATCTAATGTGACATCGAGAATTTGATACTTCTTCTTCATAATTTTCCTTCTCTTCAATTCTAGTGAGCTGATGCTCGGCTGCATTGTATCAATACCTTTTCCTGTGACAGTATCAATATCCATTGCCTCTTTCAATTCTGTCAAGATTGTCTGAGGATCAGGCATACTTCTAGTTTTAGGACCTATGGGAGTGGATGATGCAGAGTGTGGTAGATCAACCAACACTTGCAATGCCTCTTGTTCCTTATGCTTTTCAACATTATCCTTCATCACTACTCCACTATCTAAAATTGTTTTTTACAATCTCTAAAATAGGTAGATTTTGTGAAGTTACCTCTTGTGCATCTGTTTTCTTTTTCTCTTCACCTATCTGATCATTGATTACTTCAATTATCTCATCAATTCTCTCTTCAAATGCAGTAGTATTTCTTCCTTCAGTCTCAGTTTCCCTAGTAGGCGACTCAGTGTTTGTACCACTCAACATATCCTTTCCCTCGACATTCAAATTGCTAGAATCATCAATTATGAAGTCAATTGGACTATTTGCAGTCAGATCAACAGAATTTGCTGAGTCTATGCATCTTTAGTATTTTCAGTAGCAATTTGATCTTGTGTCATCTGTGGCTCAGGGGTAATCTCCACTTCTTTTGCCTTTTGATCAGATGTACCTTCATCAGATTTCTTGTCTTTTGGAACTATTAGTCCAAAGATTTCCTTCCAAATCCTAGTACTCTACTATACTAATCCTTCAATATCATTTTTCAAAATAGTATAACCTCTTAGCTTAGGAACAAACCTATTCTTATATTCTTCAATGAATTTTGCTCACTATTTTGATGTCAACTCAGGTATCACTTTGGCTAAAGTACCTTCCCTGATCTGTCTCTTTGTAGTAAGTGCAAATTCCCATTTGCTCAACAGAAACTCATATAATTCATTCAGCACATGGTTTCCTATCTCTGTAGGAGTTAACTTAAAAGTACTCATCATATCTAAAAGTGCTTCCTCAACTTTATGCTTGTCTCCAATACTCAGTTTCTCATACTTAATGAATTTGAAAGTAGCTAACCCTGCTGAATTTCTCAAATTGTCACATAACTCATCAATATTAGCTGGTTTCTTGAATTGTGCTATGGGTATGTTGCTGGGTTCATCAATCTCAGTATTTTCATCATCACTATCTGTCTCCAAGTGCAGTTTCCTCCTTGGTCTCTTTACTGGTTTACTCGGCTGATCCTTAGGAGCAATTTTAGCTTTCTTTTAAGAACTACTTTCCCCAACCTTCTTCTTTCCATATAATTTTGTTTGTACTACTAGAGAAGTAATAGTAGATGCTATAGTCCTAGGATGATTAGCTGCAGGAGGTGTAACCTTAGGTTTAGCTTTACTCAGCTTGGTTACTATGACAATTGCTGGTTTCTTACCCTTAGCTTTCTCAGTGATCTCCTCAGATTCACTGACTCCCTCTTTTGTAGATATTTCTTCTCCTTGTCTAGTGGATAGGCCTAAAGGCACATCCTCAGGTTCTTCATCACTTTTCAAACCAACCATTTTCTTTAGATTTTTCACAATCTTCTTCCTTTTTCTCTCCATGGTTCCCTCCTTTAAACTTCTTAAAATTTTTACTTTTGCTTCATCAAAATTACCAAATCTTTCTGCTGTAGTATCAATTTCCTCGGCTAGGAGTGCAATGATGGCTACTGATTCTTCATCAATGTTAATTTTATAGGGAAATGGTTCTAAACATGCTACCCTAGGTGTCACAGCCTGGATATATGTGTTATCCATATCAACTAGAAAATAAATTTCTTCATAGTGCTTCTCCACTAGTGATCTAGGAATCCTAGTCCTTAATCTCATTCTCTTTTTAAATTCCACAAAA
>MU224267.1:8463316-8476579 GCA_018584345.1 Thuja plicata
AATTTTACATCCAATTTTACAATAGGCTTAGATGTGCTCTTAAAAGGATTAACAAAAGTAGAAGAAGAAGAAGGGGAAGAAGGAGAAGAAGGAGATGGAGGAGTTTTTGGTGGTGAATCACCACCTCATGGTTGTTTCCTCTTATCTTTACGTTCTCCATAATCTGCATGCCCAGATGGACCAGTGCCTCCTTCAAATTTCTTCCGCTCTTGCCTTTCTCTGTACAGTACCTCCACCATGGCCTTCATTTCAAGGAAGGCTTTCCAAAAGTCTCTTTCATCAATCTCTAGAGATTCACGTTCGGTTGCAATCTCTGACATTTTTGGTGGAAAGATCCTTCATTTCCCGATCTCAGGATTATACTCTGCAAGTATGCCTTCACCTCATTGGCTCTTGGCTCTCGTTATCATTCACCACTACAAACACTAGTCACAACAAAAGCTTTGATACCACTTGATCTGATGTTAGGATCTAGGACTATTGCACGTGAATATTAACTTTTTATTCCAATTAAATGAAGGTCTTCAAAATGTAATTAAAATGATTTTATAAACATAATAATTAAATAACGATAATTTGAACAAAAGAGAGAAAGATGAGAGAAGACAACACAAGTTGATAACGGAGTTCGCCAATTGGCTACGTCTCCGGTTCCCTCCAATGGAGTGGCCGATCCTTGATTCTGCTCCAGAAAATGGTTACAAGGTCTTCAACTTGTTACAAGATTTGCATCTCCTCGGACGATAATGAATTACAAAATAAAATCCTCCTTTACACATGCAACAATCTTGAATACAAGCTCCAAATGCATGAGGACAAAATTCACTATCAAAGTCCTAATTCCAACTCTGAAATTCTCTCACAATTTTTTCTCCAAAAAATCTCCACTAAAAATCTCACAAAAATCTAGTGACTCACATTCCCTTTTCACCCCTTTTTATACAAAGAATTTACTCAATATGGTAGATAACCATATGATTTACAAAATATTCTCAATCTCCCATTATTTACAACAAATCCCCCCAAAATAATAATATCTCTTAAAAATACACATTAAGATAACAAACTTCTTAAAATTCCCACAAAAATAATCTTGGAATATTTTGTGGTTATTTCTTAACTACTATTATCAACTTTGGGTGTTTAAGGATAAATTTATCTAAATCCGCACCAAAAATCATGCTTCCTTAGTTGTTTTTCACGGCCTTTTTGGGATGGTGGGTTGATGGTTGAAACCGTCGGCCCACCATTCTCTTTTAACTTGTCCGAAAATGTGTTTAAATATATTATTGTGCTCTTTATTTTCAAACCTTGTCAGCGACATGTTGGCTAAGGAAGCGGCGGTAAAGCTTTGGTATTGTTGGAGGTCACGACTTCAACTCTCCACACAACACCTTTTGTCTTTTTTATGATAGGCGGGAAAGTTTAATTTAAATCGGGAGAGCGATATATATATTACATAGACCTTGTGGGGCAGTGGTGAGAAGAATTCTTTTACAAATAGGAGGTCATGAGTTTGACCCTCAAAACAAAGAATTTTATTAAAGAACAATGCTGACCTTTGACTCTTGCCATGTCATCATCTGTAGTGACTATACTTTTGCTGATGTCATAAGTCAACCCATTTTCTTTTCATCTTTGACCATGCATAACTTGAGCATACGAACTTCGATAAACTTCATTTAAGTTGTGTTGTTTTCATTTTTTTGAGCTCTTCAACATGGTGTTGATTTCTAGAGCATTTGGAACACTTCAATTTTTGGTGAAAATCCACCTGGATCACCCTTTGACCACTCTCTTCACATGTCTCCATTCCCAACTCACTTCTCGGTACCAAAATTCAATAAATATATGGGCAATACCAATCCTATTGAACATATCCGAGAGTTTTTTGCTAGTTGCATTGAAGTCGCGCATGATGAGACATATTTAATGCGACTGTTCCCACAAAGCTTAGACAGACCAGCAATGAAATGGTTCTCACATTTACCTCATGGCATTCAGTCTTGGGGTGAACTGGCTAAAAATTTCATCACTCACTTCCATCATAACATCGAGTACAAGGTTAGTATCAAGGACCTTTGTGATATCAAATAGAAGGATGGAGAGTCTTTTGTGAAGTTCCTACAGAGATAGAGGAATACTACAAACTACATAATGTATGATGTGCCTAAACAAGACCTAATAGTCATGTTCATTGACAACATGATCCTAGACATATCATTCAAAATAGAATTATATTTAGCTCCGAACTTCACACAACTCATCGAATGAGGAGTTTGTTATGAGAAGAACTTATTCAAACAAGGAATCCTTGTAGATCCAACACAAATGAATACAAAAAAAAATTCAATGGACAAAGCTAAGTGGTGGAACAAAAATAAGAATGTCACCAATGATGGTGTCATTGATGTGAAGATAGTCAACTATGCATAACCCAAGGTGTCACTGCAAGGTGCACCTGTGGGAAACCAACAAACCACAGGGCCCACTCATCAAGCATATACTCAAAACCAACCTCCCCCTATCCAAGTGGTTGCTATGTCAAAAATTCAATAATAGACTCAACGCAAACCACGGTTTCAATTCCAGCAACAAGATTTCACACCATTAGGAGAGCTGATAGAAGCATCTTTATGCAAGTTGATACAATCCAACACTATCATTCTCTCAGAAATCAAGGAATTTGAACAAGATGCCAACAAACTAAGGTAGTATAATGACAAAGTCTTCTGCAAGTTTCATCAGGTGAAAGGGCATAAAACGTCTAACTATTACCAATTGAAACACGCTATCCAAGATCTGATTGACATAGGGGTCATCAATGTAACAAATACCCAAGCCAAAGGAACAACTGATCACACTATCTTCAATGATACATTTCATGATCACAACAAGGGAAAATCTTCTGGGTTTGGTGGATCATCCAAACAGGTCAGCTATACATATGCCAACAGTGATAACATTATCAATTGCCTCAATCCTTCAGATAGCCATGTGGCTATGATCACTATCAAAGACCAAGGTAACAATTGTGTTGTAACCACACATCATACCAGAGTTGTCTTGCAAGGAGTATCCTCCTCACCTACTACATCTTCCAATCCTAATGCAACCTCAGACCCACAGCCGAGCATAGTGGATCAACTAAAGCGCACACCGGCCCAGATCTCCATGTTTGACCTATTGCACATATCTTTGCAGCATAAACTAGCACATGACCAAGGCCTTCAGAGTGCAGTTGTCCCAAGGGATATAACACCTGAGAGCTTCCAAATGATGGTCAACTATATAGATGCTAAAAAACATGCTACATTCATAGACCGTGATGTGCCACCGCATAAACCCCTTCATAATGATCCTTTGCACTTGCTTGTCTAGGTCCACAAAAGCGCTATCTGTAGGGTCCATGTTGATGGTGGAGCTGGGTTAAACATATGTACTCTAAAGCTAATCAAGAAACTAGGCTATTCTGAATCAAGCATTGATGTCACAAGGAGGATAAATATTATATCTTACGATGAAGAGGAAATATCCTCTAAAGGTATTATCATTCTACCTATCTGTATTGGTCCAGTGGTCAAGAACACTCCCTTCCAGATCCTAGACCTTGAGTTGGGATACAACATGTTACTAGGGAGACCATGGATACATGAAATGCAAGCCGTACCCTCAACATACCATCATTGCATCAAGTTCCCTCACCAGGGAGAATAAATCATCATAGAGGGAGATCCCAATCCTTTCCAATACTATAATGCGGTCCAAATCAACACTAACAACCAGGTACCCTTAAACCAAGATGCAAGCATCCCATCCTCTTCAAAAGAAACTCCTAAGGATGTCACACGGAAAGCGGGAAAAATATCTATTACCAACAAGGGTTGTGGTGAATACAAATATGAAGAGGATTTCACTATCACGAACATGCCTCAGAGCCCAAGAACATATGGCATGTCACAACCGGTTATAATAATAGAAGCTCCAGTGCCTATTCTATTCAGATGTTCGCCCATGACTTTTTTCAGATGGGGGGACATTGCAAAGGAAAATCCATTTGAACAAGATATCAGTACATGGTTGTACCAAGATCCACAAGAGACACCTAGACGAACCCTACCCCTATCAAACTATGGAAATGGTTATACAATGTTACAAAGATTTGGGTATGATGGCACAATAGGTCTGGGGGAAAGAAAACAAGGCTTAATGGAATTGTCTCTCCCACCAATCTAGAGAAATAAAAGAGGGTTAGGCTATGGGAAACAAAGAAATAGCCCTATAATCCAAGACATCTCAGTTGATCAGGAACAAATATAATAGATGCATCGGGGACATAACTCAGAACATGTCTTAATAAGAAACATACTGGCACAATTGTTGCCCACCAAAAAGGGAACCTCTCAAACCCAAATGATCCTCAACATAGAAATAGATGATAACAAAGGAAGTGAGACATTTGATGAGCGCTCTATTGTAACTGAATCCCACGAGTATGAGTGGAGATCCCTTCATGACTCTGAACCGTCAATCCCAGATTATTCCCCTTGGTCAGACACTATCATAAACATGGAAGACTTATTTGACCAACTATCCATTAATGACCGACCTTGCATAGATAAACATGTCATTCTCCAGTCTTCAAGTGATGCATCCACATCACAGTCTAGGTTTGTCGGAACACTATTTGAAGTCCCTTTCAACCAAATAGAGTCAAACTAGCACAAGGGCCTATGTCTTGTGCACCCGGAACTAATCGAGTGGGATAAAAAAGGACTGCATAATATAGATGTTTTTGAGAATGATGAGGCAATTGCAGACTTCATGGGACTTAGAGAGGGAATGCCATCAGGAGATCATAAATCAGGTTTCTCCATTGACCTCGACAGATCATCATACTTTGGGGAGGAAGCCCCTCTTTCCAGTCATCAAAACAATTCAAAAAAGAAAAAATAATCATCAGTAAGTGAAAACCGAAAGGCGCTTACTGACACAAAAAATGATAAAAAGCTAAAAAAAGACGTATCTTCTAGTGAAAACCTCACTGAGGCGCTAGAAGATGGAAAGAAGGAACTCCTCCCCTTAATAGAGGAGAAATTGGCATTACTAGCAGAAGAAACATAGGAAGTCAATTTGGGAGATGACAAGAACCCAAAGAACATCTGCTTGGAAAAATCACTCACCCCAAAGGAGAGAGAATAGTTCATCAATTTCTTTAAAGCAAGAATGATCAATTTTGCATGTTCCTACTCGGATATGCCAGTATTAGATCTAGAGCTTGTACTACATCATCTCCTGTTGCTACCCAATGCCAAATCTGTCAAACAAAAGCTAAGAAAGATGCATCCCCATGTTGCATTGCTAGTCAAGGCAGAGTTGAAAAGCTCCTGGATGCCAAGTTCATAAGACCAATACCATACACAGACTGGATATCTAACTTGGTACCAGTTACAAAGTATAGTGGTCAGATAAGGATTTGCACAGACTTCAGAGATCTCAACATATCTTGTCGCAAGGATGACTTTCCTTTACCCAACATTGATATGATAAAATATCTAACCGCTAGACATCAAATGTTATCACTCATGGATGGCTTTTCAGGGTATAATCAGATAAGGATCGTGCCAGAGGACCAACACAAAACAACTTTCACATGTCCTTGGGGCACATATTGTTAGAATGTCATGCCATTTGGTCTTAAAAATGCTATAGCAACGTATCAAAGGGCCATGACAACTATCTTTCATGATCTCATCCATAAAACAATGGAAGACTATGTGGACAACATACTAGCCAAGTCAATGCTTCACAAGGATCATCTACAAGTATTGGGACCAATATTTGACAGAATGTAGGAATACAAAGTTTGTCTAAACCCAAAGAAATGTGCATTCGGGCCGGGTCACAACAGGAAAGCTACTGGGGTTGATAGTGTCACATAGAGGAATTGAAGTAGACCCAAAGAAAGTCAAAGCAATATTGGACATGCCACCACCGTTAAACTTAAGGCAAATAAGGGGGATACAAGGAAGGCTCCAATCAATCAGGCACTTCATAGCCCAACCAGTAGGTAAGTGGCACCCATTCCAACATCTACTGCACAAAGACATCAAATTCATATGGACAGAGCAATGCGAACAAGAATTCCAAATATTCAAGGACTACCTCCTCAAGTCTCCTATATTGGTGCCACCAGTCCAAGGTAGACCATTGCTTCTGTATATCTCAACAACGGAATCAGAATTAGGCATATTATTGGCACAACATGATGATGCAGGTAAAGAAATGGTCATCTACTATCTAAGAAGAATATTGGTAGGATATGAGCTCAACTATACTCTAATTGAAAATTCATGCCTTGCAGTTGTCTTCGCTTCCCAGAAGCTGAGACATTATATGTTGAGTCACCAAACAAAGTTGATAGCACATATTGATCCTTTAAAGTACCTCCTAAGACAAGTAATGCTCACCCGACAACTTGAAAAGTGGGTAATAATATTAAGTGAGTTTGACATTGAGTACGTAGATAGAAAGACCATCAAAGGGAAAGTGATTGCAGACCAACTAGCAGAGGCACCTATTCAAGATCATTAGCCTATCATTTCCAAATTTCCTGATGAATCTATTGTGGCACTACAACCAGCAATCGAGGTATGGAAACTATACTTTGATGGGTCATGCACAAACCATGGTGCAGGGGCAGGAATAGTGCTCATCACTCTAGATAATGACACAATTCCAAAATCTTTCAGACTCAACGTCCCTGTACAAACAACATAGCAGAATATGAAGCACTTGTCATCGGTTTAAAGATAGAAATTCAATGGAGAATCAAGAACCTTAAGGTCTACAGAGATTCGCAGTTGGTCATTAGCCAAGTCAACAATGATTATATGATAAAAGATGAAAATCTAATACCATACAAAGAACATATGAAAATATTGCACACCAAGTTCCACTACATCTTCTTCATGCAAGTACCATGAGCTCAGAACAAAGCTGCAGATGCAATGGCTACACTAGCATCACTGATCGATATGCCAATTAGCGAAACACGATTCCAATTTCTAGTAGAATAAATCTTGGTGCCATCACATCAAGTATCCATCACAGAATCAACATGCGTCCTTGTTGGTCCTAAAACCCTGTGGTACCAAGATGTATACAACTACCTCCAAAATAGTGTCTTACCTCCCAACTTGTCTAGAAACCAGAGAAATTCTCTCATCTGCCAAACCTCTAGGTATACCATCCTCTCAACTACTTTATATAGACGAAGTCTAGACGAAACACTACTATGATGTCTCACTTCCACAGAATCCCAGAGAGCTTTGTACGAGGTACATGAAAGAATTTATGGAATCCACGGAGGTGGAAACAGGTTAGCTAAGAAGATCATCCACATGGGATACTACTGGCCCATAGTAGAGATAGATGCACACAAACATGTACAAAGGTGTAGGCAATGCCAGATCCATGGAGACCTCATCCATGCACCAGCCCAAGAACTAAATCCTATCACATCACCATTGCCATTTTCTATGTGGGGATTTGACCTAGTGGGAAAAATTACACCTTCTTCAGCAAATGGACACAAATACATCATAGCAACAACAAAGTACTTCACTAAGTGGGTGGAAGCAATTTCCCTCACTTACATAACTGGAAAGTAGATATCAATGTTATACTTAACCACATAATTTGTCGATACGGGATCCCTCAAACCATCTTGAAAGATCACGGTACACCTTCCAAAACAAATATGTCAAAGAGCTATGTGAACAATTCCATATCAAACAAGGGCTCTCTTCATTTTATTATCCTCAAGGGAATAGCCAAGACGAAGCTACAAATAAAACAATTTTGAAGATCTTGAAGAAAACAGTGAATGAATTAGGACGAGACTGGCATTTACAACTTAGTCCCACATTATGGGCATACAGAACTAGCATGAGAACACCTACAGGGGCCACTCCTTTCTCCCTAGTCTATGGATCAGAGGCGGTACTACCCCTCAAAGTGGAAATCCCATCCCTAAGGATATCATTGAAGAACTTGATTACAGATGAAGACTACAGATTAGCAAGGCTTAGTGAACTGGAGTTACTAAATGAAAGAAGACAAAATGCATTCAACCACTTACAAGGCTATTAGAATTGCCTTAGAAGGAACTATCATAAGAAAGTGAGGTCACAAACATTTGAGATAGGAGACCTTGTACTCATAGAAAATCAAAAGAACCAAGCCGAGTGAGTCAAACCTGTAAAGTTTGAGCCTAACTGGCTAGGACCATTTGTAATGATCAACTCTACCCAGAGTGGGGCATACATGCTGGAGACACCAGAAGGAGATCAGCTCCCTGGATACATCAACAGAATGCACCTCAAGAGGTTTGAACCTTGAGGTCTCTATGGTTAAGGCACCTATCTACATATTCAGAAAATACCAAAAAAATAAAAAAATACTAGATGTTACCTTGGTGCAAACCTGACAATTAGGCACCTTGGCGACAACAAAAAAGAAAAAAAGAAATAAATCAAAGAGAAACAAAATCACTCTCTCAGTGAAAACCTGGCAAATAGGCACTATTGAGTAGGTACCTTGGTGTAAACCTGGAAAACATGCGCCAAGTGTTCAATTCCAACTTCACCATCAATGAGCTCCAAGATCAAAAAGCTTGAGAACGCTTCAAATGCAAGCCTGACTACCCAAGATATATCCAGAAGCATAATCCCCTCTAAGAACCAAACACTTATCCATGGTTAGTACTGGTCCACCAGACTAGGGGGTGATTCTAAATGTCCTGAAAAAATCTAAAAAAATCAAAAAACTCATCAAAAAGTCTTAAAAATATCAAAATGTTCTGAGAAAATCAATCTTCATAAAAAATAATCAAAAAATTGCAAAATCCCAAGCAATAAAGCCAACTCGATTATCAAGAGAGAAAAGGGGGATCACACCTAGTCAATCAATGTCACAATCATGAGCTTTGTGAATCGGCATTGGGCTCATATGACACAGCTTTATCAATCTATCATATCAATCAACAAGCAACTGGAAACAAGCCAATCTATCAATTGTCATGATCACGAGCTTTACAAATCAGCATTGGGCCTATCTAAAACAGCTGGATCAGTTGCCAAAATGATCATAATCAATCAATAAAATCATATCAACCGTCTTACACAGTGATGGATACGATCAAACTAGACAGGTCAGTCTTATATGAGTAATCTATTGTTAGATTTGATGAAGAAAAATCCTCCCAAGAACACCTGCATGCAAAGACTGTTACAGAGAAGCAAAACAGAAGAGAGAAGAGAAACTATGGCGGCCAGAAGGCCAGAGACTGGAAATCCATGTTGAGAGAAAAAGCTTCTATATTCAACTAATGAATTACAAATTACAATCTTCTTAAGAAATACAAAGCGGTGATTCCTTATAAAGGATACCGAAACCCTAAAAGGTAAACTCTAAGAAATAGAAACTTGCCTAAGTATAACTTAAGCAAAGAGTAGATAAACTAATAATTAACTGATTTAATTATTAGCTATACTAGACTACTCTAACACCCCCCCTTAAGTGTAACTTAGGGAGAAGCAAAATAGCTAAACTACTGCAGAAAGCAGGAAAGATGGGTCCCGACAACTAGGCCTGATCAGGTACCCAAAACAAAAAAGGAAAAAGATGTCCCAGAGAGAGGAACAAGAATGAGCAAGAAGCAACTTTGAAGCATGGAACTGAAAACTCTGTCAGAAGAGACTGCTGGAACCCCCACTGAAGTGCATGACCAGGTAGAGAAGACAAATGTCTGAAGAGCTGATCAATTGAACCAGGAAGCAATAGAACCAACAGGTGAACTCCCCCATAATGCTGAACTGGGAGAGGTGACAGGAACACTGAAATGCAATGCCAGAAATATCTGCAGAAAGAAGAACCAGGAACACCAACAGTGCAACAGAAGTACACACACAGGATAAAGGGTGGTGACATTGACACATAGCATGGGCTAATGTCATGGAAGGTACGCTCACTTGACAAAGGTGGATGCGCCTAAAGCGGAAAAAAAATCATAACCCCCCATGGCACTTTATAAAAGAGTGCGAGTACAACAACCGTACAAGGTACTCAAAATCCTAGAAATGCAGAAGAAGGCACTTTATCTCAGTGCGTTTACAGAATAAAAATGCATCAGAAGGAGCATACAAGCTCAGATGTTAGAAAGAAGAGTGAACCAAAAGTACAGTAGAAGAGATCCCAGGACCTGTAAACCCAAGCAATCCACCAGAGTGCATAAACTGTCAAACTCGGAGGAGAGAAAACCTGGAGCAGAATCTAGAAAAAAGACCCCTGCAACTACATGGTGCACTAAACCAGCTTTTCGACGATATCTCGTTTGCCAAAAATAGAGTCCGGATGAGCCAGATATGACTCCTGGAAGACAAAAAAAAGACATCAAACTTCAACAGCAAAAAATGTTGTCAAAACGGTAGAACCCAAAAACCTGACCTCCATCATCAGAAAGTGCTCGGAAAGAGCTTTCCAACGGTATATGGAAGTCGAAAAAAGACCCCCGTATGCTGAAGAAAGAGCAAAAAAGGCCCAGGTAGGTCAAAAGGGCCCCAAAAGGCAAGAAAAGAGCTCCGGGGGCTAAAAAAATTGGCCCCCGGCGCATGGTGCACGCCGGGGGCTGGGATGCAGCCCCTGGTCAGCCATATGACTGCCGGCCACTGTAGAAGGCCCGCGGGGGCTGAGGAAAAAAGTGCCACTTGGGGCGGCGCACAGAGCGGCGGTTGCCGCCGGTGGAGCGCACAGAGGAGTGGCGGGGGCCGCGGGGCGCCGGGCGCCGGGGAGTAGACGACGGCGGTGGCGGGAACAGGCGGCGGGGCCACTGCAGGCAGAGCGGCCGGGAGGAGCAAGGCGGCGCGGGCCGCGCACTGGCCAGGTCGTGGAGGAGCGGCAACGGCGCAGCGGCTGCGCATTTTAAAATGCACAGTCTGCATTTTTTTAAAATGCTAAAACCCTTAAAAAATAAGATTTTTTTGAATTTTTTTTTTATTTTTGCATCGAAAAATGTGTCGTACGGCTCTAGAAGGCCGAAAATTTTTTTCCAGATGCCCCGGTGTCCAAAATGACCGTATTTTATATCAATCCTGGGGTTTTTGGGCCTTCCGGACTCAACCGTGAGGTCGGTTTTGGTCTAAAGTGCCTCAAAAAATAGAGACCCCCCCAAAACTAATAGAAAACATGGTAGAAACTTTTGAAACATTCTGTGCTTCAACAAAATAAGAACAACGATCAGCAGGAGAGCTCTGATACCATGTTAGATTTGATGAAGACAAATCCTCCCAAGAACACCTGCATGCAAAGACTGTTACAGAGAAGTAAGACAGAAGAGAGAAGAGAAACTATGACGGCCAGAAGGCCAGAGAGTGGAAATCTATGTTGAGAGAAAACGCTTCTATATTCAACTAATGAATTACAAATTACAATTTCCTTAAGAAATACAAAGCGGTGATTCCTTATAAAGGATACTTAAACCCTAAAAGGGAAACTCTAAGAAATAGAAACTTGCCTAAGTATAACTTAAGCAAAGAGTAGATAGACTAATAATTAACTGATTTAATTATTAGCTATACTAGACTACTCTAACATCTATTACTGGAACTAGACACACTCAAGCAATCAAGCCAATCAAGCCTATCCAAAGAGTCAAGCCAATCAAGAGAAACCAAATGCATCAGGGAACCATCCAAAAATGTTGACTAGGTCATTCAGTCAGTCAGATGTGAGTCTATATTTTGCGTTTATGTTCTTATGCTACTCTAGGATCCACCATGTGAGAAGAGTAGCTATGATGGATCATGACTTATTTTCTTTGATTGATGTCTGTTGAATGTTCACTTCGATTTTAGGGCCATGATGATTTAGGATAAATGCGGTAGGCGCTATCACTTATCTGGCAGCCGCGTAGTTCCACGATCTAAGCTTAACCTTCGGAAAGAATTGGACATTCCTTCTCTTTTATTTGCTTGTTTGGTTTATAGAATCAAGAACTCTCAATGCTATTCAGATGGACTCTGAGTGCGTTGGAGTTCTATCTTGGTTTCTATGGTCTTTTTATTTTTTGCAATCAAGAGCTCACGATGCTATCCAGATGGACTCTAGGGGTGTAGGAGTTCTATCTTTTTTTCTTTGGCTTTTCTTTATGGAATCAAGAGCTCACGATGCTATCCAGATGGACTCTAGGGGCGTAGGAGTTCTATCTTGGTTTCCTTTTTTTCTTTAGAGGACAAAGCGGTATCTAGATCATCAATATCTGGGTGCTTTTTGGCTCTCTTTCTTTTCAAACAGGGAATATGGCTAAACCTAGATGGTTAATATTTGGGTGCACTAAGTTCACTTCCTATTCAATCTCTCTACTCGTTCCACTTATCAAGAGGTCATGGCGGTATCTAGGTGGTATGTGATCTGGATTAATTAGACACTCTTTGAAATTTTAAAAAATAAAAAAATGCAATGATGACAAAAATTGGAAACGCGGTAGTGTTGGCTCACTCATCCATTCTATCAATTCATATATATCAAAAAAATCAAAATTTCCTTTCTATCATTCCATATCTATCAATCAATCCCAGGGATCACATTCCAAACTAACTTCCTTCTAACTAACACATGCATTACTCAAAAATTTTGTGCATGGTAGATTGTATTCATTTATTGCATCAAAAAAATCCAAAACATGTGCATAGTAGATCATATAATCAATGCATCCATCATCAATAACATCATAACTAACATAGGAATGCATTCATCATCATCATATAATGATTCACATTTTCAACAAATTAATGCTCATTTGACGCAATTTCTATGCTTAATTTGTTGAGTGGGCATATAGTCCACTTGCTATCACTGGGGCAAGCTGGGGCAGGATCAAATCTGAAAATTCTTTGACACACTACAACAAGTCACATCGCATCAAAGAGGAGCAAATGTAGACACCCAAAAATAGACAGGCTTGCGACTTTACATTAAAAACACTAATTTTTATCTATTAATTAATGGTTTTTTAAGCATTAATTAATCATATATTTTCCTCTAAATTCATTCCCCAAATCATCTAATCAAATTCTCAAAATTAATTAAATAATTAATTTTATTTAATCAATTAACCTTAATTGATTAATTACCATTAATTAATTAATTAAATTCAATTTCCTATAGTTTAAATTCAAATATTTAAACTTACTAATTAAATTC
>MU224268.1:0-14734 GCA_018584345.1 Thuja plicata
CTTGAAGAGAGAATCACTTAGGTTGTCCCTCCTATCAAGAAAAGGAAGAAGGATTGAAATCCTTGTCTCACTGGTTTTTTGTCATATTTAAGATTATGATTTATATGGTTAAATCTTGTATATGATTATGCTTGGTCATTTACAAGGTATTTTATTAGTTGGTTCAATAGAGAATACATGACAAATCAGTGTCCACATCTAAGTACTATGTTGACAGCCATCATTAAAGGTAAAACCTGCCTGAGTAGTTGTGGAACTCAAAAATGAAGAAGGACCTTATCAAGTCCTTAGCAATTAGGCTTTTCTTGTCTCTGAATCAGGAGTAAAGATTCAAGGTTAACATAGACATTTCAAGCATTGTGATTCATACAAGTAAAATCCCTAACACCATCTCCAGTTTCCAAAAGGTATAATTTGTGTCATGAAACTTGGGTATCTTGTAAGATTCATCCTGTGTCATCCTAGATCTTCCTCAACTAGTTAAGCTTCTTCATAGGAACTTGGTTCTGATACCAATTATTGAACACGCCCTAGAATATTGAGAGGGGGGGATGAATTAGTCTTCGATAGATCTTAAACTTTTAAAGCATTGTTCATTTCCAACTTAAAACCTTAAACTGATCTGCGTAATGAAAGATATACAAATGAACATGTGCATCCAAATGAGAACACCAACTTTACATGGAAATCCTAATAAGGGAAATAATATAGTGAGATTTAACTCATACTCACCACACACATTTTATATCTTAAATTTGCATCTTCCAATCCCTGAAAATCCACACTAATTTGATCTTTTATATAAATCATTTAATCATCACAAAACATCAATTAGGTCAACTAGAACATGGGACAAAATGTGAAACAAACAAGTCAACCACCAAAATACAATAATAATGAAAGAGGTGTTAATCTCTAATTTTTTGTTGATTATTTAGTGTCCACACTTAGTCATCCATTCAGGCAGTTTTGGTCGGCTACCACTGCGGTCGAGCTAAAATAGTATAGGCTGAGCTACCTGGAAAGTCATTGCCGAGTAGAACATATCATAGATGTGAGCTATCCAGCAATTCCGTGTTGAGCGCCAGAGACTTAAGTGGGGAGAAAGATAGTTTTGACATACATGTCAGATATGACACAAACTTTAAGGTAATATTTTTGGGCCAACTTATGAGTGTTTTGGGCTGACATATGTGAAGCATTTCATATTCTCTATGGATTTAATTACACATTTAATTGTTTTATCCTATGCATGGCATGAATCCAATCAAAAAATTGGAATGCCTAGGAGGCATAAGTTTTATTTTTTATCATTGATCTAGATCTATTCAACAGATTTGAAGAGTATAATAAGATTGCTTCTTACCCTAATTATGAGTGAGAGATTGGAGAGCACAGAGAGAATGTGCATACATACATGAGAGATGTGTGAAGGGTTGTTTTGATAAGAAGCATAGATCTAGAAGATTAGAAGAGCAATGAGCAACTGAGTAAGGACATATCAAATTATAAGATCAGAAAAGGAATTATAAAGAGGAGATACGTTATTAGCATCAGAGTGCACATCAAAGGATCATATCTTGAGACATTCTAACAAGTGTATCAGGTGAAATATCTTAACAGAGTGGTTCTAGAAGACCTTTCTAAATCTCTTAGAAGAGTGCTTACTTAACTATAATTTGAAATCCTTTCACAAGGTAGATTGTAATGGTTTAAAGCTCCTAACTGAGCAGACCTTTAACTTGGTAGATTTCATATTGTAATCAAACTTTTGTAGCCATAAAAAGCACACTTTATTGCTGTAGTAGTGAAGAATTTGTGGGTGTCATCCCCACCCCAGCTTTACCTATTTGGGTTTCTGGGTTACCAAATTATGTGTATTGTGTTATTCATTTACTTTCATGGATGCTACTAGATGTTAGATTGATTACATATTTATATGATTTTGGATTGGTTTGTTTTAAAGTGATTAAAGTTAAAAATCTGATTCACCNTTCCCCCCCCCCCCCCCCCTCTCAGTATCTTTCTTTCCCAATATTGTATTTCCAACAATTGGTATCAAAGCTTCTTTCTCCTATAAAAGTTTTTAATCAGCTTGAGAGTACAGATCTAGAGATGGAGATTAACAGATTGGGTAAAGTCATTGAGAATCAAAAGATTGAAATTCAGCTAGCATTATATCAGCTTGAGACATCTAGATAGGAGTTGAGGAAGTCATTGACATCTAGGAAATATTTGGCCAAACAAATGAATGATACTCACTATCAAGAAGAAGACACTGCAAATATATTTCAGAATGGATATTCTACTGAGAGTGATGTAGCAATTGCAGATCTACTAGAAAAGAACAATGCACTATGTGAAGAAGTCAGGAACCTGAAAAGAGAACAAGAAATGTAGATAGTAAGACTATGTGAAGTAGTGGAACAAAACAAGAAAGCTGAAGATGACAAAGCTATGGCAGAAGAAGATAAAAGAGTTATAACTGTCAAACTTGATGAAAGGACACATGATGTGCAAATGATGACAATCAATTAGGTTGACATGGAAAATCAATTACTACTTGCGAATCAAAAGATCAGTAGGAAAGAAATGGAAATTGTGAATCTGAGATCTGAGAATAGTCAGTTGAAAGATGATTTGAGATCTGAGAAAGAACTGAATGAAAGGTTGAATAAACCTAATGAAGCTTTGACTCATTTTGAGAATCTGATGGAAGCATCAAGGAGACCAAAATATTCTTCTGGATTAGGTTACACTAAACCAAAAACATCTACTGAGAAAGGAGAATCATCAAAGACTGGTGAAAAGAGGAATGCAAAGACAAAGAGCAACAAACATGTATGCCACCACTATGGAAAACCAAGATACACTGTAAACATTTTTTGAAGCAAGAATGGTAAGTCCAATCCTAAACCTAAGTTCAATGGTTATTGCTTTAACTGTAAGAAATTTGGACATAAATCACATGAATTTTGGGCTAAGGCTAATGATGCACCTCCCACATCAAGAATCAATGGATATTGTTACAATTGTCAAAAATTTGGACATAAGGCACAAGATTGCAGATCTAATGCTAAACATCAATGGACATCAATGACACAAGCAAAAGCACCAAGAAAAGGCAACACTTACAATTGGGATTATAACACAAGGAAAAGTTGTCATTACTATGAAGAGTATGGACATGCACCTAAAGACTGCATAAGGACACATTCCAGAGGAAGATCTAAGAGTTGGATGAATGCAAGCCTAGTTTGTTTTAGTTGTTTGAAAATTTGTCATACTAAGAGAGAGTGCAAGACAAGAGTACCTTCTCCTATTGTTGAGGAAATTAGAGCATAGATGAACCAGAAATGGGTAAGGAAAATAGAGCTGAGTAGTAGTGAAACTACTAAAGCCGAGGTCACCCAATCCAATGGATCAAGTGATCACACAATCTCAAACTAAGCATAAGAGGTACGTAAGGAACTGTATTTAAATTTTATGTCTTACATCAGTTCCTAACATATACTGTGCCAAAGTCCATATCTACATATGAAAAGATGCATCAAGACATATTGTAAATATAAAGTACCGAGAAAAGTCACTTAAGCACTAGAAGTGCCGAGCATCAGTATTATACAAAGACCGAGCTCGTCGGCATATGTGTTGAGCTAGTTTTTGTAATGCCCAAAATTTACACCCAAAAAAATGCAATAACTTTTTTTTTTCAAAAGGAACAATAATGTCTTAAAGATCACAATTGAGTGGTAACTAAGTTTACTAAACTAGGTCAAAGAATACAAGGTGAAGTTCTAGGTTGCACATAGGGTTAAGGGGAAACATGTCCATACAACAATGTCCCTCAACCCTAAAACTATTAATCTATGCTAAGGTTGTTTTAGATACACTAGTTAGGTTTGAGACCTTGCCATTCCATGAGTAAGGGGGGAGGGTAGACTTAGGAGTTACCTGAAAGTGTTTTTCTAAACTTTTCCTAATAGGTTAAGCAGTTACTTAGACCATTTAATCTAACATTAATCTAGTTGTCCCATAACATTCATTATTTTTCTTATAATAGAGTTTAAAGATGTGTTTGAAAATTAAATCTATAAAATATTAATGGTTTAACATAACCATAGGTTTTCCCCTAACTAATAGAAATCCAAATACCTTAAAAGGTTTAAGTAATATTTTTAGAAGCCCTATTTTGATATTAATTTAGAATCTTTAGTTAAACTATAATTCCTTTTAAATTAATTCAATGAATAATGAAATATTCAAGGTCGATAATAGATTTCCCCTAGAAATTCAATAGTGTATAGTCATTTTGTAGACGTCCAAAAATATTAATATTATTTTCCCTCTTATTCCTCTAACTATTTAATTCAATCAATTAAATAGTTTCATTTGCTAATAGTTTAAATACTATTCTAATGTATTTTATTTAAATACATGTCTCATGAAATTCCTTTTTTAATAAATTTACATTTATTAAATCCTCCATTTTCGTAATTCGTCTAAACCACATTTTATTCTAATTTGATTTGAATAATACACTAAATCCTAGCTAGGAACCTATTAATCCTACCCTAAAGCCTACCCTATTCCTACCCTACTCCCATCACCTCATTTCCTAACTATACTTCCCCACCTAATTATCCTTTAACCATGCTTAATGTGTGATTCCTAACCTTTTTAAGGCTAATGGAATTCTCACCCACATGGGGAAATTCTCCCCAAAATGGGCACTCATTCCTCTTTAATTCCTTCTTACAACTTTGTCTCCCCTTTTGAAATATTGAGCTACTCAATATTAAATGCTAATTTTGACTCAAAATTGGCCATCTTTTCAAGTCTATGTTTCCCCTATGTGGCTCTTATGTGGATGCCACATAGGTGCCACTTCATCCAAGCCTCTTCCTCTCTCCAAAAACTCTATAAATAGAGGCCTTATCCTCTCATATTTTCATCTCTCATTGTGCATTTTTATTATGCTAGAATTGCTTTAAATTCATAGTTATTTTCATGCTAATGTTCTTAGTTTCTAATTTTTATGCTTTCCATGCTTAAATCACTTAGAAATCACATGCTAGGTTTATTTTTGGCTAAAATCAATAATAGTTTTTTGCATTGTCTTTCATTCTACACCATAGTAGTTTAATCATTGGGAGAAGTTTGAGACTAGTCACTCCATACTAGTTCTTGAATCCTTCTCTCTTCATCTAATCTTGCATTGATCATAATCAATCCACTTGGGGATCCATTGCATTTGTGTTTGAGAGAGAACATTCACATTTCCATAAGAGATCAAATCAAACAAGCCTCTTGGGTGCAACTTGTTTCCGCTCTATCCGATTATATGAGGATTGTAACACCCCACCAGGGAACCCAAGAGAAATTAACTTAAAACATGTCACTGTGTGTGCTGAATCATTTTTTTTTTAAGTTAACATAAAGAAACATACAATAATGTAGAAGTGATTACCATTTATACACATCTTACACTCACATAGATTACACGACTCAAGGGTCCAATGACGTTGAATTACTTAAAGCAAAACACAACTAACAACATAACAAAATATTCCATCTGATAAAACATAACAAATACAACTTACATAACCATAATTACAAACCTCATGGACAACCATGAAACCACCATAACTCACATCCACTGCACATGTCGTAGGGTAAGTAGTAATCACTCTAAACTACTCACTATTATAATTTCCAGATTAGGTATCACATGCGATACTCTAATACAAGATTACAATAATCAAATTACATAATAAATGATGAAGGAACATAAAGAGCTCATCTGAAAAGAAACCATCAACTACCTAGTACAAGGATGTCGAATCTCAATGGATAAAGAATCACTACCACCCATCCGTGTGGAACCACAAAGGTCCACCCCACCGTGTTGAGGAGATAAAAACAGATCCCAATTGGATATCCAAAACCAACAAGGTATAACCACTAAGCAAGGGATCCTGATAGCTATCTAATCCGGTGTACTAATCATCATAAAAGGTAAGACTCGCTATTCTAGAGGCAACTGACAACGTAGGAAATCTAGCATGTGTAAAGGAAGGTGTCATCATGTACATCTACCCTTAAGTTCAGCCCAGATAATCACAATAGATTTCGGCACCCAAGTGACCATACACGGAGCTAATGTCCTCTCATACTGACAAGGCCCACTAACTATGTCAGATACCTCGCAGGGCAACTAACATCTTCTCCAAACCATCTTAGCCTATACTCGTGCTCAAGAATGGGTGAGGGCACATCTTATTAATTCACTTTAATCTCTCAAATATGTCTTTAATTATCACTTATTAAGAAACTCCACAATAAGCAGCCCAGTAGTCTCATACGGACACAAAACTTATTGCAAGCCACCTCCTACTACGCATCTAGGTAACCTACCCTAGGTTCAGAGATCCTAACAGATCTAGCATAGGTCGCAACCCTAGTGTACCCCAAATCCAGTATCCCACACAATCAGGAATGGTCAAATAAAGGTACACACATAGGTACATAATCGAAAGGGTCATCATGGTCAGTTTAGGGTAATAGCATAGATCACACACGTCACAAAGTAACAGAAATATAAATTACACACCCCAGCCTCTATATACATCCTAGGTCATCTAATGCCCCCAATAGTAATACATTCAAGCACAAGAGAACCATATAGATGCATAGAAAACAAAACATCTTAAACGACTAAAAAATGAACATAATGAATACTATTTACAGTTAACCCCAATAAGTATGTTACTTAACGTATAAATCCAACAACCATCAATTATCAAGTTCAGTAACCTAACATTCACATTTCTAATCCATGACATACATAATAAATCCAATATAATATAAAATTACCTTAATATAAATTAACTATAACATGCATTAATGGTACCATAGTTAAATACAAATGTAGATTAATTGACTCAAAAATTCAACTACACTGTATATTAATCATTCAATGATAACCCCTAATACAAATTAATAAGAAAATCCGTGTCCATTATAACATTATAATCAACTATGATAAATCTATTATTTAAAATTAATCCTAATACATATTATTATATAAATTTAAACTAACACTTAATTTACTAATTAAAAATTAATAATAAAATATTATTAATATAAAATTTAAAATTAACATATTATAAAATAAAATTAATTTACATTTCTATTAAAACAAAAACAATTAAATTCGACCGAATTAAATGTATATAAAAAAAAAACATTTTTTTAAAACAAATTCAAAGTGGGGAGGGGGAGCGGGCCCCCCAACCCCTGTGGCTCACAGTTCGTTGCCCTTCACGGGTCGCTGCTACGGCAGCAGGCTACCCATTGGGGTGGTCGTGCTGCCTATGGCAGCGCGGGCCCCCCCTTGGGGTATGCCTAGCGCTAGTAGCGCTTAAAGCATTGGGGGGTGGGGATGGGGTCCCACTGCCCCACCAAAAGTTGATTTAATTTTTTTTTTTAAATATTTTTTTTTAAAACCTAACAGCGCTTTAACAGCTGTCTTTTTAATTTATTTTTTTTAACTTTCAAATACATTAAGTCTAATGTATTTTCTTTCTTTTCATAAAAACAGATTTTATTTTTTTTTAATATAATAATTCCGAAAACTAAAATCTAAAATAAGGAAGAGGGATTTACTTTTTTTTCTAACTTTTGGGTGAATTATTTTTTTATTCACCAATCTGTATTTTTTATAGAGAGTACACTTTTTTCCCTATGATTTAATTTTTCCAATGCAAATACATAAGGCTTAATATTTATTTTTTTCTCTATAGTCAGAACTATAGACAGAATAATTTTTCAAATTTAAGGAGATTTATGAGAGATATAAATACGAAATTTTGACGGCATGTCTGAACCATAACAAGGAATATATAATTACGAAAACCATAGATCCAAGCTCCTCCAAAACCCTGAAAACCAACGAACATCAATTAATTATAAATTTTATTTCTTCTATAGTACAAACTATATCAAGGGTTTAATTTTTCATTTTATAGGAGATCTAGAGGGAATTTCTTCCCAAAATTTTGATAGCATAACCCTAAGATGCTAAGATTATAGAGAATGAAATAAATAGAGATCTAGGGTTTATAGAAGCACCCAAAAACATAGAAAACATCCCTAAGCCATTTAAAGGCCAAATCTAAGAACAAGCATTAAAACATCACAGAAAGCCTCTGATCTACGAAATTGAATCCATGCAAGGCAAATAAAACCTACCTTTAATCCAATGCAAGAAAAGGAGGAATGTATCTTAGAGGATGAAAGTAGATCTGAAACCCTCAAGCCCAATTCAACCACAAATCTGGTACAATGTAGATCTGAATACACACACACACAAGCAATAGGAAACCCCGAAA
The DNA here is from genome assembly GCA_018584345.1 of Thuja plicata. Lineage (NCBI taxonomy): Eukaryota > Viridiplantae > Streptophyta > Pinopsida > Cupressales > Cupressaceae > Thuja > Thuja plicata. The sequence goes on from MU224268.1 coordinate 8,394, forward strand.
CTTTGAAGCAACCAAGATTCACAATAATCCACAATTCCTCAAAACCCCAAAATCACCAAGAGCTCTCCAATTCTCAAAAACCTGTTCTGAGAGAGTGAATGACCAATTTCCCCTAAAGAGATTCAAATTCCCCAAAAGATGCAAAGGTGAATGACAACTCCCAAGTCAATCCCTAAATTAACTCAACTTCAAAATTGAAAATAAATCCAAATTAATTAAATAAAATATGCTTTATTGCCACAACTCAAACTAGACTCCTAATTACAAGTTGAGATCTTTTGAATTTGAAATACTTTTTCAACACAATTATGCACATGTAATTAATAAAATATTTAATTAAATAGATTAAATATTTATGTCACAATAATGCATGCAACCAAATATTTAATTATTTAATTAATCATATAAGCTCATACANTATAGTTTTCAATTAAATATTTAATTAAATCAAAATATTCAAATATTTCAATTTAATTAATTATTTAAAAATAAACTTAGGATATAATTAAATCATTAATTCAACTATAATCCATTAATTCACTAAACATGGAAAATCACTCAATGATCCGAAAATCACCTGAAAACATAATCAAGCAGTACACACACAAACACAAGAGAGAGGGTATTCGAATTATGTCAACCTAGATAAATCCGGATAAGGTAGTCATACCGAAACTCATCCTACATTAGGACAATTAGGCTTAGGTTAGGGTTTTGGATCTGTATGTTACCTCCCCTCTTTACCATTGAGATGAATATTTATGGGCACACTCACTCCTTCCAATTTAGGGAAGATGATGCCCTATACCTGCAATCCTATCATCAAAAGAACACGCATGTACATACATAATATAATATCACAATCAATGATAGGGACCGGTCCAACATGTGGATCTTGCCAAAGCAAGTAACTATGTCTCTGTCCTCTACAACAACAACACATCAACAAGTACATTCACATAAAAGACAACCATACACATGTGAGTATGGGGTAAGTATATCATAAACTAAAATTGACATATAATAATCAACATGATAACATCATCACATCTATCTATGCATAAGATAAAATCATGACATCATAAACAAGTATCATCATCAAATGAAATAATATCAACTCACATGAAATGTGGCCTAAAAGAATTTGGCCAAACAACTGAAACCAATGCCTAAAAAAATACAACATCCTAAACTAAAAAGCAAAACATGAGTGGGTATTACATCCACCCCCCCTAGGATTAGGCTTACTCTTGGAAGCTTGAAACAAATAGGGATAAACTCCCATAAACATGAAGCATACTAATGAGTCATATAAGACTCAACGAGTAGATCCGATAGGACCTTTTCCCGCTCTTTGGTTAGAACACTGAGGATCATTCCCCACTACTGGAAACTAAAACCCCACTACAGGTCCCCTACCCGCAAGCTCAATCACAGGAGGATGATACACAGGAGGATGATAATCCAAATCTGCATATGCTCCATGAGATCTACCGACGTTCCCAACTGTTAGTTCGGAAGTCATAGGTCTCTACTCAAAAAATTGAGAAGCGCGTTGTGAAAAATTCACCGCAATGTGGCCAAACTGTCCATAGGTGAAACACCCTGTGCCTCTAAAATTACCTCTCCCATTGGAGGGCACACTCGACTACTGGAAACCATCTCTACCCAAACTCTGTTGCGTGCTCTACGCAGGCTGACTATACGGATTGCGCCTGGCACGTGGACCACCTCGAGAATCCCTAGGGTGAGTACCACCACTCTGATCCTGAGGATAAGTCACCTTTTGTTGTGAGTTATGATTACCCGAAAAGGAACTAGGGGGTTCCTTGAAGTTCCCAGTCCCTCAAGACTGATTACCTCTAACCCTAGAACCAGATGCACCACCTATAGGAGCACCTGTCCAACCTCTATGACCTAATGCCAAGTTTTCCTCTGATAAAGTGGCCTTAATCACCGTAGCTCATAGGTCCATTAGCTCAAAAAGCTTCACGTCACCTACAATGCGAGCGTTAATCCCTCATACAAAATGTTATACCAACAATGCGGTATCCTTGCTATATCCAGAAAACTGCTAGAGCTCATAGAAATGATGCACGTACTGTTCCACAGTCAAAGTCAGCTGTCTAAGATTATGAAAATCATCAGCTCTCTACTGCCTCCACTGATCAGATAGGAACCTCACCCTAAAATTCTTGAGAAAGAGTTCCCAAGTAATGGTGTCCATGCAAAGTCCAAGATTTTTCTCCTCTATCTTCCACCAGATAGCCGCAAAATGAGTCAACTACATGATGGCGTACCTCACTTTAGTATTTCTAATAAAGGGATGCATTATGAATACTCTATCTAATGCAATCAACTAGGTCTCTTCCTCTAAACCAGAATCATTTCCAGTGAAACGAATGGCCTTTCCTCTTGTCAAGTCCCTCATGTGGTTGGCTGCAACCGCTGCTGGATCCACAGAAATAGTCCTCCCATGAGGGCTCCTGGATCTCTCTCTCTCTCCTCCTACTGCTGGGAGTGATGAGATGCCTCTCGCTCCACTCTATCTCTCTCAGGAAGGTGATCTAAGATAGCTTGAAGGATTTGCCTAATATTCAAACCCCTAGACTCATCTTGATTCTCCCTCCTCTGCTCACCTCTGTCATGTTGCTATTCCCTCCCCTGTCTGATGCTAGTGGAGGAGCTAGCCTGTCACCCTACCCCATGGGCACCAGACCTACCCCTACCATGGCCTCTAGCTACGCATGTCTCAGGCATAATTCCTGAATCAAAAGGAGATGGATACAACATTCACCACAAAGCTTGAAACATAAACTAAAGCATAAATAAGTAAACCATAAAGCAATACATCAAAACAAATGTGTAGCATGTCTATGTTTTAGTTTCAGTTTAAGCTAAACACAACCTAATGGGCATACAATTCCCAGAGTTCCCAGTGTAGAAACTATGGCTCTGAGACTAGATGTAACCCCCCGCCAGGGAACCCAAGAGAAATTAACCTAGAACATGTCACTATGTGTGCTGAATAAAAAAAATTTAAAGTTAATATAAAGAAACATACAATCATGCAGAAGTGATTACCATTTATACACATGTCTTACACTCACATAGATTACATGACTCAAGGGTCCCATGACGTTGAATTACTTTTAGAAAAACACAACTAAAAACATAACAAAATATTCCATCTGATAAAACATAACAAATACAACTTACATAACCATAATTAAAAACATCGTGGAGAACAATGAAACCACCATAACTCACATCCACTGCACATGTCGCAGGGTAAGTAGTAATCACTCTAAACTACTTACTATTATAATTTCCAGATTAGGTATCACATGCGATACTCTAATACAAGATTACAATAATCAAATTACATAATAAATGATGAAGGAACATAAAGAGCTCATTTGCAAAGAAACCAACAAGCACTTGGTATAAGGATGTTGAATCTCAATGGATAAAGAATCACTACCACCCATCCGTGTCAAACCACAAAGGTCCACCCCACCGTGCTGAGGAGATAACAATAGATCCCAAACGGATATCCAAAACCAACAAGGTATAACCACTAAGCAAGGGATCCTGATAGCTCTCTAATCCGGTGTACTAATCATCATAAAAGGTAAGACTCACTATTCTAGAGGCAACTGACAATGTAGGAAATCTAGCATGTGTAAAGGAAGGTGTCATCATGTACGTCTACCCTTAAGTTCAGCCCAGATAATCACAACGGATTTCGGCACCCAAGTGACCATACACGGAGCTAATGTCCTCTCATACTGACAAGGCCCACTAACTATGTCAGATACCTCGCAAGGCAACTAACATCTTCTCCAAACCATCTTAGCCTATACTAGTGCTCAAGCATGGGTGAGGACACATCTTATTTTTTCATTTTAATCTCTCAAATATGTCTTTAATTATCACTTATTAAGAAACTCCACAATAAGAAGCCCAGTAGTCTCTTACGGACACGAAACTTATTGCAAGCCACCTCCTACTACACATCTAGGTAACCTACCCTAGGCTCAGAGATCCTAACAGATCTAGCATAGGTCGCAACCCTAGTGTACCCCAAATCCAGTATCCCACACAATCAGAAACGGTCACATAAAGGTACACACATAGGTACATAATTGAAAGGGTCATCATGGTCAGTTTAGGGTAATAGCATAGAGCACACACACCACAAAGTAAGAAAAATATAAATTACACCCCCCAGCCTCTGTATACATCCTAGGTCATCTAATGCCCCCAATAGTAATACATTCAAGCACAAGAGAACCATACAGATGCATAGAAAACAAAACATCTTAAACGAATGAAAAATGAACATGATGAATACTATTTACAGTTAACCCCAATAAGTATGTTACTTAACGTATAAATCCAACAACCATCAATTATCAAGTTCAGTAACCTAACATTCACATTTCTAATCCATGACATACATAATAAATCCAATATAATATAAAATTACCTTATTATAAATTAACTATAACATGCATTAATGGTACCATAGTTAAATACAAATGTAGATTAATTGACTCAAAAATTCAACTACACTGTATATTAATCATTCAATGATAACCCCTAATACAAATTAATCGAAAAATCCGTGTCCATTATAACATTATAATCAACTATGATAAATCTATTGTTTAAAATTAATCCTAATACATATTATTATATAAATTTAAACTAACACTTAATTTACTAATTAAAAATTAATAATAATATATTATTAATTTAAAATTAACATATTATAAAATAAAATTAATTTACATTTCTATTAAAACAAAAACAATTAAATTCGACCGAATTAAATGCATATAAAAAAAACATTTTTTTAAAACAAATTCAAAGTGGGGAGGGGGAGCGGGCCCCCCACAACCCCTGCGGCTCACAGTCCGCCGCCCTTCACGGGTCGCTGCTACGGCAGCAGGCTACCCCTTAGGGTGGTCGTCCTGCCTATGGCAGCACAGGCCCCCCTTGGGGTACACCCAACGCTAGAAGCGCTTAAAGCATTGGGGGCTGGGAATGGGGTCCCACTGCCCCACCAAAAGTTGATTTAATTTTTTTTTAAAACCTAACAGCGCTTTAACAGCTATTTTTTTAATTTTTTTTTTTTAAACTTTCAAATACATTAAGTCTAATGTATTTTCTTTCTTTTCATAAAAACAGAGTTTTTTTTTTTTTTAATATAATAATTCCGAAGACGGAAATCTAAAATAAGGAAGAGGGATTTACTTTTTTTTAAAACTTTTGGGTGAATTATTTTTTTATTAACCAGTCTGTATTTTTTACAGAGAGTACACTTTTTTTCTAATGATTTAATTTTTCCAATGCAAATACATAAGGCTTAATATTTATTTTTTTCTCTATAGTCAGAACTATAGACAGAATAATTTTTTGAATTTAAGGAGATTTATGAGAGATATAAATACGAAATTTTGACAGCATGTCTGAACCATAATAGGGAATATATAATTACAAAAACCATAGATCCAAGCTCCTCCAAAACCCTGAAAACCAACGAACATCAATTAATTATAAATTTTATTTATTCTATAGTACAAACTATATCAAGGGTTTAATTTTTTGTTTTATAGGAGATCTAGAGGAAATTTCTTCCCAAAATTTTGACAGCATAACCCTACGATGCTAAGATTATAGAGAATGAAAGAAATAGAGATCTAGGGTTTATAGAAGCACCCAAAAATATAGAAAACATCCCTAAGCCATTTAAAGGCCAAATCTAAGAACAAGCATTAAAACATCACAGAAAGCCTCTGATCTACGAAATTAAATCCATGCAAGGCAAACGAAACCTACCTTTAATCCAATGCAAAAAAAGGAGGAATGTATCTTAGAGGATGAAAGTAGATTTGAAACCCTCAAGCCTAATTCAACCACAGATCTGGTACAATGTAGATTGGAACACACACACACACAAGCAATAGGAAACCCCGAAACTTTGAAGCAACCAAGATTCACAATAATCCATAATTCCTCAAAACCCCAAAATCACCAAGAGCTCGCCAATTCTCAAAAACCTGTTCTGAGAGAGTGAATGACCAATTTCCCCTAAAGAGATTCAAATTCCCCAAAAGATGCAAAGGTGAATGACAACTCCCAAGTCAATCCCTAACTTAACTCAACTTCAAAATTGAAAATAAATCCAAATTAATTAAATAAAATATGCTTTATTGCCACAACTCAAACTAGACTCCTAATTACAAGTTAAGATCTTTTGAATTTGAAATAATTTTTCAACACAATTATGCACATGTAATTAATAAAATATTTAATTAAATAGATTAAATATT
>MU224268.1:14784-43647 GCA_018584345.1 Thuja plicata
ATATTCAAATATTTCAATTTAATTAATTATTTAAAAATAAACTTAGGATATAATTAAATCATTAATTCAACTATAATCCATTAATTCACTAAACATGGAAAATCACTCAATGATCCGAAAATCACCTAATCAAGCAGTACACACGCAAACACAAGAGAGAGGGTATTCAAATTCTGTCAACCTAAAAAAAATCTGGATAAGGTAGTCATACTGAAACTCATCCTACATTAGGATGATTAGGCTTAGGTTAGGGTTTTGGATCTGTATGTTACCTCCCCTCTTTACCATTGAGATGAATATTTATGGGTATGCTCACTCCTGCCAATTCAGGGAAGACGATGCCCTATACCTGCAATCCTATCATCAAAAAAACACACATGTACATACATAATATAATATCGCAATCAATGATAGGGATCAGTCAAACATGTGGATCTTGCCGAAGCAAGTAACTACGTCTTCGTCCTCTACCACAACAACACATCAACAAGTACATTCACATAAAAGACAACCATACACATGCGAGTATGGGGTAAGTATATCATAAACTAAAATCAACATATAATAATTAGCATGATAACATCATCAGATCTATCTATGCATAAGGTAAAATCATGACATCATAAACAAGTATCATCATCAAATGAAATAATATCAGCTCACATGAAATGTGGCCTAAAACAATTAGGCCAAACAATTGAAACCAATGCCTAAAAAAATATGGCATCCTAAACTAAAAAGCAAAACATGAGTGGGTATTACATCCACCCCCCTAGGATTAGGCTTACTCCTAGAAGCCGAAAACAAATAGGGTTAAACTCCCATAAACATGAAACATCCTAATGAGTCATATAAGACTCAATGAGTAGATCCCATAGGACCTTTCCCCGCTCTCTAGTTAGAACACTGAGGATCATTCCCCACTACCAGAAACTGAAACCCCCGCTGTAGGTCCCCTACCCGCAGGCTCAATCATAGGAGGATGATACACAGGAGGATGATAATCCAAAGCTACATATGCTCCGTGAGATCTACCAACATTCCCAACTATAGGTTTCAAAGTGGCAGGTCTCTGCTTAGAAAACTGAGACGCACGTTGTGGACAATTCACCGCAATGTGGCCAAACTATCCACAGGTGAAACACCCTGTGCCTCTAAAATTGCCTCTCCCATTGGAGGGCATACTCGACTACTAGAAACCATCTCTACCAAAACTCTGTTGTTTTCTCTGCGTAGGTTAACTATACTGATTGTGCCTAGCGTGCATACCACCTCGAGAATCCCTACGGCAAGTACCACCACTCTGATCCTGAGGATGAGTCACCTTCTACTGTGAGTTCTAATTACCTGCAAAGGAACTAGGGGGTTCCTTGAAGTTCCCAGTCCCTCGAGACTGATTACCTCTAACCTCGGAACCAGATGCACCACCTGTAGGAGAACCTATTCGATCTCCATGACCTAATGCAAAGTTTGCCTCTGATAAAGTGGCCTTAATCACCGCAGCTCGTAGGTCCATTGGCTCAAAGAGCTTCATGTCACCTACAATGCGAGCATTAAGCCCTCGTATAAAATGTTGTACCAATAATGCGGTATCCTCGCTATATCTGGAATACTACTGGAGCTTGTAGAAACGATGCTCGTACTATTCCAAAGTCAAAGTCAGCTGTCTAAGATTATGAAAATCATCAGCTATCTACTGCCTCCACTAATCAAATAGGAACCTCACTCTAAAATTCTTGAGAAAGAGTTCCCAAGTAATGGTGTCCATGCGGAGTCCAAGCTTCTGGTCCTCTATCTTCCACTAGATAGCCGCAAAATGAGTCAACTACATCATGGCGTACCTCACTTTAGTATTGCTACTAAAGGGATGCATCACAAATACTCTATCTAATGCAATCAACCAGGTCTCTACCTCTAAACCAAAATCCTATCCGACGAAAGGAATGTCCTTTCCTCTCATCAACTCCCTCATGTGGTTGGCTGCAACCACTGCTGGATCCACAGAAATAGTCCTCCCACGAGGGCTCCTAGATCTCTCACTCTCCTCCTGCTGCTGGGAGTGATGAGATGCCTCTCGCTCTACTCTATCTCTCTCAAGAAGGTGATCTAAGATGGCCTGGAGGATCTACCTAATATTCAAACCCCCAGACTCATCTTGATTCTCCCTCCTTTGCTCACCTCTATCCTGCTATTTTTCCCTCTCCTGTCTGACGCTAGTGGAGGAGCTAGCCTGTCACCCTCCCACATGGGCACCAGACCTACCCCTACCATAGCCTCTAGCTGCGTGTGTCTCAGGCATAATTCTTGAATCAAAAGGAGATGGATACAACATTCACCACAAAGCTTGAAACATAAACTAAAGCATAAATAAATAAACCATAAAGAAATACATCAAAACAAATGTGTAGCATGTCTATGTTTTAGTTTTAGTTTAAGCTAAACAAAACCTAATGGGCATATAATTCCCAGAGTTCCCAGTGTAGAAACTATGACTCTGATACCAGATGTAACACCCCGCCAGGGAACCCAAGAGAAATTAACCTAGAACATGTCACTATGTGTGCTGAATAATTTTTTTTTTAAAGTTAACATAAAGAAACATACAATCATGCAAAAGCAATTACCATTTATACACATGTCTTACACTCACATACATTACACAACTCAAGGGTCCCATGACGTTGAATTACTTAAAGAAAAACACAACTAACAACTTTAAAAAATATTCTATCTAATAAAACATAACAAATACAACTTACATAACTATAAATAAAAACCTCATGGATAGCCATGAAACCACCATAACTCACATCCACTGCACATGTCACAGGGTAAGTAGTAATCACTCAAAACTACTTACTATTATAATTTCTAGATTAGGTATCACATGCGATACTCTAATACAAGATTACAATAATCAAATTACATAATAAATGATGAAGGAACATAAAGAGCTCATCTGCAAAGAAACCATCAAGCACCTGGTACAAGGATGTCGAATCTCAATGGATAAAGAATCACTACCACCCATCCTTGTGGAACCACAAAGGTCCACCCCACTGTGCTAAGGAGATAACACCAGATCCCAATCGGATATCCAAAACCAACAAGGTATAACCACTAAGCAAGGGATCCTGATAGCTCTCTAATCTAGTGTACTAATCATCATAAAAGGTAAGAGTCACTATTCCAGAGGCAACTGAAAACATAGGAAATATAGCATGTGTAAAGGAAGGTGTCATCATGTACATCTACCCTTAAGTTCAGCACATGTACATCTATCCTTAAGTTCAGCACAGATAATCACAACGGATTTCGGCACCCTAGTGACCATGCACGGAGCTAATGGCCTCCCATTCTAACAAGGCCCACTAACTATGTCAGATACCTCGCAGGGAAACTAACATCTTCTCCAAACCATCTTAGCCTATACTAGCACTCAAGCATGGGTGAGGACACATCTTATTAATTCATTTTAATCTCTCAAATATGTCTTTAATTATCACTTATTAAGAAACTCCACAATAAGCAACCTAGTAGTCTCTTACAGACATGAAACTTATTGCAAGCCACCTCCTACTACGCATCTAGGTAACCTACCCTAGGCTCAGAGATCCTAACAGATCTAGGATAGGTCGCAACCCTAGTGTACCCCAAATCTAGTTCCCACACAATCAGGAACGGTCACATAAAGGTACACACATAGGTACATAATCGAAAGGGTCATCATGGTCAGTTTAGGGTAATAGCATAGAGCACACACGTCACAAAGTAACATAAATATAAATTACACCCCCCAGCCTCTGTATACATCCTAGGTCATCTAATGCCCCCAATAGTAATACATTCAAGCACAAGAGAACCATACAGATGCATAGAAAACAAAACATCTTAAACGACTGAAAAATGAACATAATGAATACTATTTACAGTTAACCCCAATAAGTATGTTACTTAACGTGTAAATCCAACAACCATCAATTCTCAAGTTCAGTAACCTAACATTCACATTTCTAATCCATGACATACATAATAAATCCAATAAAATATAAAATTACCTTATTATAAATTAACTATAACATGCATTAATGGTACCATAGTTAAATACAAATGTAGATTAATTGACTCAAAAATTCAACTACACTGTATATTAATCATTCAATGATAACCCCTAATACAAATTAATCAGAAAATCCATGTCCATTATAACATTATAATCAACTATGATAAATCTATTATTTAAAATTAATCCTAATACATATTATTATATAAATTTAAACTAACACTTAATTTACTAATAAAAAATTAATAATAAAATATTATTTATTTAAAATTTAAAATTAATATATTATGAAATAAAATTAATTTACATTTCTATTAAAACAAAAACAATTAAATTCGACCGAATTAAATGTATAAAAAAAAAACATTTTTTTAAAACAAATTCAAAGTGGGGAGGGGGAGCGGGCCCCCCAACCCCTGCAGATCACAGTCTGCCGCCCTTCACGGGCCGCTGCTACGGCAGCAGTCTACCCCTTGGGGTGGCCATGCTACCTATGGCAACCCGGGGCCCCCTTGGAGTACACCCAGCGCTAGAAGCACTTAAAGCATTGGGGTGTGGGGATGGGGTCCCACCGCCCCACCAAAAGTTGATTTAATTTTTTTTTTAAATATTTTTTTTAAAACCTAACAGCTGTTTTTTTGTTTTTTTTTTATTAACTTTCAAATACATTAAGTCTAATATATTTTCTTTCTTTTCATAAAAACAGAGTTTTTTTTTTTTTTTTAATATAATAATTTCAAAAACGAAAATCTAAAATAAGGAAGAGGGATTTACTTTTTTTTTAAACTTTTGGGTGAATTATTTCTTTATTCACCAATCTGTATTTTTTACAGAGAGTACACTTTTTTCCCAGTGATTTAATTTTTCCAATGCAAATACATAAGGCTTAGTATTTATTTTTTTCTCTATAGTCAAAACTATAGACAGAATAATTTTTTGAATTTAAGGAGATTTATGAGAGATATAAATGCGAAATTTTGACAGCATATCTGAACCATAATAGGGAATATATAATTATGAAAATCATAGATCCAAGCTCCTCCAAAACCCTGAAAACCAACGAACATCAATTAATTATAAATTTGATTTCTTCTATAGTACAAACTATATCAAGGGTTTAATTTTTCATTTTATAGGAGATCTAGAGGGAATTTCTTCCCAAAATTTCAAGAGCATAACCCTACAATGCTAAGATTATAGAGAATGAAAGAAATAGAGATCTAGGGTTTATAGAAGCACCCAAAAATATAGAAAACATCCCTAAGCCATTTAAAGGCCAAATCTAAGAACAAGCATTAAAACATCACAAAAAGCCTCTGATCTACGAAATTGAATCCATGCAAGGCAAACGAAACCTACCTTTAATCCAATGAAAGAAATATAGGAATGTAGCTTGGAGAATTAAAGTAGATCTAAAACCCTCAAGCCCAATTCAACCACAGATCTGGCATAATGTAGATCCGAACACACACACACACACAAGCAATAGGAAACCTTAAAACTTTGAAGCAACCAAGATCCACAACAATCCACAATTCCTTAAAACCCCAAAATCACCAAGAGCTCTCCAATTCTCAAAAACCTATTCTGAGAGAATGAATGACCAATTCCCCCTAAAGAGATTCAAATTTCCCAAAATATGCAATGGTGAATGACAACTCCCAAGTCAATCCCTAACTTAACTCAACTTCAAAATTGAAAATAAATCTAAATTAATTAAATAAAATATGCTTTATTGCCACAACTCAAACTAGACTCCTAATTACAAGTTAAGATGTTTTGAATTTGAAATACTTTTTCAACACAATTATGCACATGTAATTAATAAAATATTTAATTAAATAGATTAAATATTTATGTCACAATAATGCATGCAACCAAATATTTAATTATTTAATTAATCATATAAGCTCATACAATATAGTTTTCAATTAAATATTTAATTAAATCAAAATATTCAAATATTTCAATTTAATTAATTATTTAAAAATAAACTTAGGATATAATTAAATCATTAATTCAACTATAATCCATTAATTCACTAAACATGGAAAATCACTCAATGATCTGAAAATCACCTGAAAACATAATCAAGCAGTACACACACAAACACAAGAGAGAGGGTATTTAAATTCTGTCGACCTAGACAAATCTAGATAAGGTAGTCATACCGAAACTCATCCTACATTAGGATGATTAGGCTTAGGTTAGGGTTTTGGATCTGTATGTTACCTCCCCTCTTTACCATTGAGATGAATATTTATGGGCACGCTCACTCCTACCAATTCATGGAAGACGATGCACTGTACTTGCAATCCTGTCATCAAAAGAACACACATGTACATACATAATATAATATCACAATCAATGATAGGGATCATTCAAATGTGTGGATCTTGCCGAAGAAAGTAACTACGTCTCCATCCTCTACCACAACAACACATCAACAAGTACATTCACATAAAAGACAACCATACACATGTGAGTATGGGGTAAGTATATCATAAACTGAAATCGACATATAATAATCAACATGATAACATCATCACATCTATCTATGCATAAGGTAAAATCATGACATCATAAACAAGTATCATCATCAAATGAAATAATATCAGCTCACATGAAATGTGGCCTAAAAGAATTCGGCCAAACAACTGAAACCAATGCCTAAACAAATATGGCATCCTAAACTAAAAAGCAAAACATGAGTGTGTATTACAAGGATACCCTTTATGTTTTCTTGCTTGCTTTCATTTCACTTGAATTTCATGTGCTAACCCGCTAACAATTTCATATTTGTGAGTGATTGTAGGTTGAATATTTTCCTCATACTACATTCTGGCATACCCGATGGGACCCACATCCCTAAAGTTCCTACCTTCTTATCTTAATTTTCTTCAAATTTTGCCAAGAACGTAGATTTGCATCTACATTTTACGTAGAGGTGTCTACGCAAATGTCAGTTCTCCCTGAACTGTCATTCTGCATGTATGTTGAACCAGCGTATCCGCTCTTCATTGGCGTCTCTGCCTGGAAGAGCTAGTTTGAGACTTTGCAAACACAACTTTTTGGTTTATCAGGATTTTTGGTTTGCCTACTGATTTTAGGCATCTTATCATTCTATTTTTTAGCAGAGACTCATTTTACAAGAAGAAATTATGCCAAATTTTTATTAAAGAGAATACATCTTGATAATGGTTCAAAGAAAACTAGCTTTTAGTTGTTTTAATACTCTCAAAGTGGCTAAATTTGATCAAACTAAAGACTAAGAAGAAGAAAAGGTGACATTATTTTCTATATTTTTGTATTTGTAGGTACATCGGCATCCTCGTAAATGTTGATTCATGAACCAGCATCTATGATTCACAAATTGGCATCTGCCCATAACCGGTGTCTGCGCTCTGTAAGCTGGCATCTCCGACTGGTATAACATCTCTCTGGTTTTCCTATGTTTTTAGCATGTTTTCTGCTTTCTGTCATTTTTAGGCAAAAACTAGAATCAGCGTCTGCGCCCTGAACCGGCGTCTGCACTCTGTCAAAGTTGGATTTATCATGTACTAACAATTGTAAAGTGGTTCTTGTGCTAATAACACATGTCAAAGATCAATATTCATAGAACTACTAACTAATTATTTTGCAGCACTGCTTGTCAAAGACATAAACTCAAAACTACTCACATTTGTCTTACAGGTTGCCTTGAATCTACATCAACCAAATGATCATGTTTGTGTTAATATTTTTAGGCACCTAGACTAATTAGTTAGATTATCTTGTCTAATCCTAAGTGAGTGTTAGGGGATTATGCTCTCTTCCCTTTTGGGAAGATCAAAAACCTAGACAGACTTTCTTAGTGTTGAAAAATTGAATCTTTTGGAAAGAACAAAGCGTGTCTTGCATGCTTGTGGAGAAAATGATACTGGATAGGAGAGTATTCTCTTTTCCCCTTTGTGGAAAAAATAAAAAATCTAGACTCTTTTTTGTCGCCAATCCAAGTTACTATGAATCCTTTAGATGGGCCTGCCGGTTGAGGGAAAAATCTCTTGAGAATGACCCATGTGAGAATGAGGTGTAAGCGACACCACTCTAATTCACGTTAATCAAATTTACTCCTTGGGGTTAAAGCCTCAGGAGTTAGTTGGCATTTGAGCTTATACTTGGCTCTCGTCTAACTCAAGTGTGGCCTCGCAGTCTTAATCACATTTACGTGACCACTTTTTTCAAGACGCTCTATGGGGCTATACACCTGAATCATGCTTGCACAGAAATAGAGGATACAATCAAAATGAGAACCATACTAAAAACTCTAGGCTTAGAAGCTACCCGAAACACCCCCGAAAGGTGATAATGCTTGTGCAAGGAAGATAATAACTTCCCCAAGATCACTCGTACATTTGTGCCACCCTGAGCATTTGGAACTGGATAATACGGTATCATGACTGGAGCTATTGCATGCTTGGTAACGATCATATTCTAATTAGCTCTTGTGTGTGTGCCTAAGCTTACGAGAAATTATTTTCATGATATGTCAATTCCTTAGGTAGATTTTGTGCTTGAAGAACATTTAAAAATCCAAAACACGGACAGAATATCCAACATTCAAATTTGTCATGTGCTTGTATCCTTCAAGGTTGCTTTGTCCCTTGTCGGATTATTTTTAGACACATGCTTGTAATTTTTTGGTTTGATTATGTTGAAATTGGTTCTTGCCATGGAACAAATCTATTAAAAAATTAGAACAAAATCAAGCTTTTGCCAAATTATCAAGACAACATCCTTTTGTGAAAAATTGGTCTTTTATGAGATATGTCCTAAAAACCTCAAACTATTCATCCAAGATCAGATCTACTTATAGGACATGACCAATTCCAAGAAGCATAAGAAGGTGAAAAATTTGTTACCACCCTTGCAAAGATAACAGAAAAACACAACCCGAGAGGCTACCAAGTACCAACACATTATCGATTCCATCTTGCAAGAAATCCATAAATGAGAACAATTTGAAAAAGTGATCTACAACAACAAGGTTTCTCGTTTCATGGGCAAATATCATCTTAAATCTACTTTTATTGGATTTGAACAATATGACTAGTCAGTTTACCACAACAAACACAAGTTCCTCCTCTTCTTAAGCTCGCTTAGCTTGCATTTTAGGACCTCACTTAGGTTGTCATCTTTAGGAACACATCACACACTCATCTTATCATAATCTTGCATCAATCAAATCAATCCTAATCAGCCTAGCATTATCCTAATCATCATCCAAAGCATCCTTGATCACACCCCTCACTTGGTATTGCATACCCTTTTGAGTTGCTAAAAACCTACATCTTAATCAAACCCCATCCTTGAATGTCCTTAAACTAAGCATTGTTATAGGATAATCCCCTTTGTCTTTTTGAAACCTCATCACCTTGATCAAAAGGTTGGTTTGCATTAGCAAAGAATCTCGTCCACCAAAGACCACAAGTCTATCTTAGGTAGACAATCATATCCACTTGATCCTACACTAGGGAAAGAAACCCTTGATCCTTGCATACATCAAGTCATCCTTAATCTGTAGAAGCACATCCATCATCTTAAGCACATCCTCATCCTAGTATCATCATCCTTATTTTTCTAGGTGCATACATCTTACATCTCATATTCCTTTAGGATAGTCATTTCATGCCACCTATCACATGAGCCACTAAGAAGAGGAAGAACATGGATCCTAATCTTGCCGCTAGCTCATCTAATCCTACAAATGACAATACCAATGCCATGGTTACTTATGCACCTCATCCCAATGATCAAATTGAACATATCTGGGTAGACACTAATGAAACTACCACTCTAAGTACCGTGGAAACATTTATCAACCATCCAGCGCTTGTCGACATGGTAAACGCCATGAGTGGATGTAACAGCAACCAGGTACTCTTGGACATCCAACAACAAGGACTTCAACTTCCACCTTGGATTATACCCACACTTGTCACACAACCTATGGCACTTCTATGGGAATGTCCTTATCCCACTAGAAATGAAGTTTTTGATCCACTTCAATGAGCCCTAAAAGTGGGAACTCTTCTCACACAAGTAGTTCATCCCTACAATCCACCTTCCATCAAGCACATAACACCCACACCTACCTCAGGAGCCCCGCCTCCTAATGCCACATCAGCAGCACAAACAATACCTCCTATCACTATGCAAGGACCTCCCCAAGCCATAGTCACTCCTCTTTTGCAAGCAATCCCAACATTCATTGCAAACTTTCCACCACCACCAATCAGCACACTGCAAACCACCATTCCACTCATTCCTACTCAACCCGTTACAAGTGCTACAACCAGTTCACAGCATCAAAGCACCCAAGTCTCCATGCCTATTCTTCCTTTCTTCACCATAGGAATACCACCTACCAACACCTATAACCAACCCTTATTTCCACAAGGGTCCACTTTGCCATCTCCACCAACAACACAATCACAATGAATGCCAGTAGTTCTACCTCAAATGTTGTTCAACCCAAATCCCCCCTACTGTAACCATCCACGAATCCCTTCCTCATACCCCAAATTCCCAACCAACCTATCCAACAGCAATAGCAACAGCAACCTATCCAATAGCAATAGCAACAACAACCTATCCAACAGCAACAACAACAGAAACCTATCCAACAGTAGCAAATCACCAATCCATTTACATCTCAAGCGCAACAACAACCAATCAACCCCTTCACAACTGTACAACCCACTATCCAAACTACACAGCAGCCACAACCAAAAACATAGGGAGAAAATCCCCTCATGGCACAACCACTATAACAGTTTGCTAATCCTTTTATCCAACCCGTGCAACAACAGCAAATTCATTCTACCAATTACATAGCCATGCCATCTTTCGTAGCATCACAAACAATTCCCCCTCTACAACAAGTTCTCACTGGGGGCATTCCGCCATAAAACACTTATCCTCCATCCTATACAGGTGCATAATAGGTTCATCCCACCTATCCAATGCTGCAACAAATACAAGCATATTTCTAACAATTGCAACAATCTTATCAAGCGCCGACACCTCCTCCACTGCAATATTCCCCTCAACCAAAGCTTCCACCACAATAACCTATATACGTTGACCAACAACCATCATACCAAACACCACAATATCCCCTATAGAATCCTCTATTTTTTCCATTCGATCCATATCGGGTTCAAGGAAATCCTATAATCACGATCAACAATCCTCCCCTGCAAATCAATCATGAATGGGAGGAAATGAAGAATGCTCTCAAGGAGATAAAAGCTGGGATAGAAGCTAAAACATTCAAGTTTGAGGAAGTGTGTCCTTATCTATTTGACCAATCCATCACTAGTATACCCTTCCCCAAGCACTTTGAGACCCTAAAATTTGATAAATATCAGGGGAAGGGTGATCCTGTGAGTTAGTGAAAGAATTCTACATGGCCTGTCAAGAAGTGGCCTATAGCTATAACTTCTTCATGAGACTATTTCCCAAAAGCTTAGGAGGCACTGCTCTTGAATGGTTCTAAAAAATCCCTTATGGAACAGTCTCTACTTTAATAGAATTATCTAACAATTTTTTGGCCCAATACGCACATAATATTGAAAATGAACTTTCACTCCTTGACCTATGCAATTCCAAACAAAAGGGAGGAGAAAGCCTAGCCGATTATCTTCAGCACTGGCAAGGGCTTACTACAAGGTTGTCTTACCAACCCCCAGAACAACATCTTATCAAAATATTCATTAACAACCTTCATCCTAAGCTTGCCTATCACATGCACATGAACTGTATACAAACTTATCACGATATCAGAATCAAGGGTATGGACCTTGAACAAGGTCTCATAGAAGAAGGCACCATTAAGCACTACAAAGAATCCCAGCCTGACAAACATAACAATGATTGATCATGATACTGGAACAAGAAAAAAAATGCGGTAACAGATGGAGCCACTGAAACCAAACACGTTCAAGTTGTGGTAGCTAGTCCTAATGCACCTATCTAGACTTATCAGCAAGCACCACCAATGTATCCTCAACCTCCTCCCATGTATCAACAGCCCAATCCTGTGTATTCCCAGCCAACTTACCAACAAAACATGTGCCCTCAAGGCACACCTATCTATCCCCCTCTAGGGACATCATATCAACACAACTACCAAGGTCCTGTGAATCAAACAAATGCTATATCAGTCCCGCAGGGACATCAAAGACCTCATGCTTTGAATGTACCACAACACATGTTTACCCCTTTGGGTGAACCTATAGATGTCATCTTCTACAACCTGGTCCAAGCTAACCAAGTCATGTATCCTAAAACACAGCCATTTGATGACTCAACTCCTAAGCCAACTTCGTATAAAGACAATGAGTACTATGAATACCACCGTGTTAAGGGACACACCACTCTCAAATGCATGAAGCTGAAACACTATATCCAGGATCTCATTGACCGCAAGGAGATCGAAGTGGATTGTCCTGCCCAATCATCTCCAAATGCAAGCCTTAAAATTTATCAAAATGCATTCCCTAAACACACTTTCAGTACAGGCCCAGGTAATCCTACTCAGTCCTCTAATTAGGGAAGGGGTAAACAAGCAGAAAATGCCGATATAAAAGATTATACCAATGCATATATCAACTATGATAATCTCATTGGCTACATATCCTAGGTCAAGTCCTCCGTCAATGTCATCCATGTCAAGGGTGTCGATAACCAATGCGCCATCACCACTCGTAAAGGTAGGATAATAATCGCAGGTGTTGGTCCCGCCCCATCTGCTGGGACCCAATATAACATTTTGGAACACCTAGGGAATACTCCAGCCCAAATTTCCATCTTGGATCTTCTCCGCACATCACCCACTTATCAAGAGATCCTTAATAAAGCCTTACAAGAATCCCATGTTCCCAACAACATCAACCTCACTAAATTCCAAAACCTTTTCAAACACCTGTCTACATCTTATGGGGTCTCCTTTAGACCAACAGATGTACCCTTCGAGGAAACTGATCATAATCTCCCACTCTGTGTCACTATCATGGTTAAAGATTTTTCCATCAAATGGGTCATGATAGATAATAGATCGGCCCTAAATTTGTGCACTCTAAAATTTATAAAATAGTTGGGTTGCATAGAAGCTGATATAACAAATGATGTCATCACAATAAAAGCATATGATAATTTGGAGCGTACTTCTGAAGGCACCATATCATTTCCCATTCAAGTGGGCCCAGTCATTCAAGATACATTATGTCATGTTGTTGATCTTGACCTTCCCTTCAACATTCTCCTTGGACGCCCATGGATTCATTCTATGCAAGCCGTCCCATCCACCTACCATCAGTGCATTAAATTCATATATAAAGGCACTGAGATCACCATCACGCAGATCCCAAGCCCTTTGCATACTGCAATGCATTGGAGACATCCTTTCCACATTCCAATCACTGTCCTAGGATTGATATTGACACCTCTGTTGCCAACTCATCTTGAACCCATTCAGACCTAGAAACAATCATCTCCTCCACCTTGTCCACGGTCAAGATCAACAACAAAGGTTGTAGTGAGTACACTATCTAATGCCTTCGCAGTTGGAGCACTTCCAATTGATCCTCACACTCAAGGTCACCAACTTAATCTAAACAAGATAGAATCAGAGACAACCAAGGCACCACAATTTGGTTCTACCACTTTTATATCAGAAGGTACTTTGACTAGCCAGGAAATGGCACCAAACATCAACCAATGGCTATATAAAGATCCACCACCCAAGGATACAAATCACCTCAATTACTTCAGAGATAAGTACCCCACAACGCACAAACTGGTGATAGAAAAATGGAATTACCAAGGAGGTGTCCTTGGTTATGAAGAGTAAGGAATGAAAGATCATATTATACCTGCCTGACTAGAAAAGCACCTGGGCCTTGGCATGGGCTCTGACATGAATGGGGGCACCAACGAGTTCATCAACTATTCCTCTTGTCTATCCCTGGGCAAAATCGCTGACATCAAAGATATCCCGGAAGAGAAAGTTGTGAGAGCTTATGATGATGTTTTTGATGATGAAACCTTCCTAGGCAATGTTTTCCTACAACAACTTTCCATCCTCTTCATTGACCTCCCCCTCCGCCATCCCGAACTAATAAACTAGGACCAACCAAGTGTCGTACATGTTGACGAGTTCCAAAGTGAGGACGCGCTCCTAAGCTTTATGGGAGCAATTGAGCAAAGTAGTGACTAGGGACAAGACTCGGCACATGTCTACAAACTAGACTCAAAGGCATACTTTGGGGAAGAGGAGAACTTTAGCCGCAAAAATGACACAGAAAAAAGAAAAAAAAAAGAGAAAAATTGATCCCCTAGCGAAAACCCCTCTAGGGCGCTATCTGATCATAGAAAAGTAAAAACAAAGGGCGTATCCCCTAGTGAAAACCTCTCTGAGGTGCCAGAGGATGAAGATTATCCTCTTCCTCTTATCTAAGATTACAGGCCTGAATATTCATCAATTCTCATTGAAGAAGCAAAACCTATCAACCTAGGTACCAAAGAAAATCCTGCCATCACATACATAGCAGCATCTCTAACTGAAGAAGAAGAAAGTGATCTTGTCACTTTATTAAAGGAATCCATCAATAAGTTTGCATGGTCTTACTCCCACATGTCAGGGTTAGATCCCAACTTGGTGGTTCACCATCTAGTAGTGGACCTGAATATCAAACCTGTCAAGCAAAAGCTCAGAAAGATGCACCCTAAAGTGGCACTACTTGTCAAAGTGGAGCTAGAAAAATTACTCTAAGCCAAGATCATCTGCCCCATTGACTATTTTGACTGGATTTCTAATATGGTTCCCGTCTCTAAGCCTGATAAATCAATCAAGATATGTACAAATATCAAAGATCTCAATAAGGCATGTCCCAAGGATGATTTCCCCTTGCCAAACATAGACATGATTGTGGATCTCATAGCAGGACATGAGATGTTGTCACTCATGGATGGTTTTTTGGGATATAATCAGATTCACATTATAGAAGAAGATTAACATAAGACATCATTCACAACCCCTTGGGGCACCTTTTGCTATAACATTATGCATTTTAGCTTAAAGAACACTGGGGCAACCTATCAAAGAGCCATGACTATCATTTTTCACGACATGATTCACAAGATCCTTGAAGACTATGTGGACGATATCTTGGCAAAATCAATAAAAATGGAAGATCACCTAGATGTTTTGGAATGCATCTTTGATAGAATTGGACACTACTTCTTAATGCTCAACCCTAAGAAATGTGTTTTTAGAATCACATCAGGAAAACTCCTAGGGTTTATTGTATCCAGACGAGACATTGAAATTGATCCAAAGAAAGTACAAGCTATCATAGAGATTCCTCCACCAAAAACACTCTAACAGCTACGTAGCCTCCAAGGAAAGCTACAATCTATGCACCATTTCATCTCTCAACTAGCAGACAAGTGCCAACCATTCACTCATCTTGTACGAAAAGACAACACATTTAAGTGGGATCCTTAATGTCAGAAGAGTTTTGACAAAATCAAAGAATACTTGGCTAATCCACCCATCTTGGTACCACTTGTACCTGGTTGGACACTCATCCTATACATCTCTGCTACTACCATAGCACTAGGAGTGCTCCTCACTCAATTGAATGATGAAGGAAAAGAAAGATATATTTATTATATCAGTCAAACCTTAGTGGGTTATGAGCTCAATTACTCTCCTATGGAAAAAGCATGTCTGGCAGTGGTCTTAGCCACTCAAAAAAATTTCCACTACATGCTTAGTCACACAACCAAGCTCATTTCAAAGGTGGATCCTCTCCAGGACTACACTTATAGGTCGAATGGAAAAATGGGTTATGTTGCTAAGTGAATTTGATATTCAGTATGTCGAGAGAAAAGCCATTAAAGGGAAAGTCATTGTTGATCAGCTAGCCGAAGCACCATTAGTAGATGCATATCCTTTGGTCACAGAATTTCCAGATAAGCATTTTTACATGATAGAAGAACAACCAACATGGTAACTCTACTTTGATGGGTCCTACACAGCTCATGGCGCAGGGGAAGGAATACCTTTTGTCACACCTGAAGGTGACTACATCCCCATGTCATTCAAATTGGGATTTTCCTACACAAACAACATTGCAGAATATGAAGCACTAATTGTAGGACTCTGCATGGCCATAGAATGGAACATCATAGATATCCAGGTCTTTGGCGACTCCCAACTCATCATCAAACAAGTCTTGGATGAGTATCAAACCAAAGATGACAAATTGAAGCCATATAAGCATATGGTTAAAAAGATGAAAGAACACTTTCTCCACTTGTAGATAACACAAGTACCATGTTTACAAAATAAAGTTGCTGATGCAATGGCCACAATTGGCTCCCTTCTCGAGATTCCCCATGAGTCTACGCAATACAAATTCTTAGTTGAGAAACTACATTCTCCCGCTTATGAGAATGATGAATTGAGTCACGTATGTGTCTTGGTTGGTCCCCAGTCCCCATGGTACCACAATATACAAGCTTACCTACAAAATGGTATCATATCCCCTCATCTCACTATGAACCAACGCCAAAACTTTATCTACAAAGCATCCCTTACACCCTCATAGCCAATACCCTTTATCATCAAGGCTATCACAATGTTCTCTCCAGATGTTTAGATGAAAATGAAGCCGCCTAGGCTTCACAAGAGGTACATGCTGGTATTTGTAGTGCCCACACGAGTGGCATGGTGATAGCCAAGAAACTTCTTTGTACAGGGTACTATTGGCCTATAATGGAACATGATCCTTGTGAGTTTGTCAAAAAGTGTCTATCTTGTCAATAGCATGCTAATTTTATCCATGCTCCTTCTCAAGACCTCAGACCTATTGCGCCTCCTTGGCCCTTCTCTTGTTGGGGTTTTGACCTTGTTGGTAAGATTACTCCCCTCTCTTCTGAAGGCCACAAGTACATAATCACAGCTATGGAGTACTTTACATAGTGGGTCAAAGCGATTCTGCTCACACTCACTACTGGTGTCTAGATATCCAAATTCATCCTCTATCACATCGTTTGCCACTTTAGCATACCCTCCACGATCTTTACAGATTATGGTACACCATTTGAAAATCAACACATCAGTAATCTTTGTTCTCACCTCCATATCCATCACCATTTCTCCAGTCCATATTTCCCACAAGGTAACAGCCAAGCTGAGGAAACTAATAAAACCATCCTTAAAATCCTCAAGAAAGTTGTTAATGATACTAGTCGTGACTAGCATCTCCAGATCAATCCTGCTCTCTGGGAATATCACACCTCCTACCATACTCCTACTGGCACTACTCCCTACTCCCTAGTCTACGGTGTTGAAGCAGTCTTACCAATTGAGGTTGAACTACCCTCCCTCTGAGTATCACTAAGAGGCCTGATTGATGATGAAGATTACTGGGTAGCACAACTCACACAGCTAGATCTCCTAGATGAAAAGTGCCAGAAATCTTATGATCACTTGATTGTTTACCAGAATAGACTCAAGAAAAACTATAACAAGAAGGTCCACCCACACCAGTTCCAGGTAGGGGACCTTGTGCTAAAAGAAAATCAGAAAGTGGGTACTGGTCGGGGAAAGAAAGGCAAGTTTGAAGTCACCCTGCAAGTCCCATATGTTGTCACTACATGCTTTGGTTCTGGGGCATATCAACTCTCTACTCTAGAAGGAGAACCATTGAATGATCCTATCAACATCATTCATCTTAGGCACTTCTATGCCTGACGGCTGGTTGTTCATTCCAGTTAACTGAGAAAATCCATAAAAAAGTGTAAAAAGCACAAAAACAATGTAAAACAGTCTTGAAAAAATCTCTAAAAAGTGAAAAATGAAGCTGAAAAAAATGGTTGTCCTAGTGAAAACCTGGTAAATAGGCACTTGGGCAATATCAAAAAAATCAAAAAAATCAAAAAGATCCAAAGAAATCAAAATGAAAAATAAAGAGAAAAACTTTCGTCCAGTGGTAAAAAACTTGGCAATCAGGTGCTTTGGACAAGTATGGGTGATGAAAACCTGGAAATAGGCATCACACATAATGGACCATTCCATTATCTATCAAAATCTCACTTCCTTCCATCACCAGCACCACATCTCCACTAATCTTTGCATTTCCTATATTCCCTCGGTGTTCTCATATCATACGCACTAGTCCGCAATGATCTTCCTATCTTGTATCCTGAGATTTTGTACACATACTCTTGTATATTATTGTCCATACATTGTACTATCCCAAACCCTAAGTGTCAATCATGTATATTTTTCATGTCTTGAAGTTTCTCCTTGTAAGATCCTATGTTGGTTCTATAGTTTACTTGTAATGTGCATTTGATCAATCAACTTGGTAAGTCCCATCTTTCTGGAAATGAGTCTTGAGGATGTATCCTTCCTCTCGTCAACTTAAATCTAGATCATCATCATATTTGGGTTCTCACATGATGTATCTTTCCTCTTGAACTAATCAATCAGCACATGCAACTATCATGTGCATCAAGATAGGTAACATGATCCAATCAAATCTTGGCAGCAACCTTTGTACATAATCGTTGTAACTAATCGCTTGTAATTAATCATTCAGTTTGGTCCTTGTACATTTGTGACACATTCCATCTTCCTGCCATCATGCTAACATCCTGATTCGTTGTCCTGCTAACATTCCCCACCCGATCCTCCAAAGTCCACCTGTCTGGTTTATCAGTTGATTGTGACACACACAAAAAAAATATAGGTGAGTCCCATTTGCACCCATTGCATCCATTTCATTTGTTGCCTCTAGTATCATTATTGCATCTATCATTAAGATTTAGTTACATTATTTATCATTTTAGATTCCATAGATTCATTAGGTTCATCATTAGATTGCATTAGATCCATCATTCAAGTCACATTGTTCATTATTAAATTGCATTAATCATCATGTCAATAGTTAGTATAATTTTAGAACTTTGCATTATTACTCCATTATTTAGCTTGCATTGTTAATCCATTTTAGAGTCATTATTTTGCATTATTAATCCATTATTTAGCTTGCATTGTTAAATCCATTTTAGATTCAGTTTATCACCTTGCATTATTAAATTCATTTTAGAATTATTTTATCACCTTGCATTGTTAAATTCATTTTAGATTCATTTTATCATCTTGCATTGTTAAAATCATTTTAGATTCATTTTATCATCTTGCATTGTTAAATCCATTTTAGATTCATTTTATCATGTCGCATTGCTCATCCATTTTAGGTTCATTATCTTGCATTGTTAATTCATCTTGCATAGTTCATCCATTTTAGGTTCATCTTGCGTTCATCCATTTTTATCATCTCACATTATTACAACATTTAGATTCATATACCATTTGTATAATTAATTCATTTAGATTCATTTTAGTCTTGCATTGTTAAAACATCATTCATCTAGAATTCCTATACATATTCATAAAACATCAGCATATATATTGCATACATCATAAAAACACATCACATCCTACATCTACACACATTAGTACATCATATATATATAAGCATCATCCATCCTGCATAAATCATACATCATATATATATAAGCAGCATCCATCCTACATAATTCATACATCATATATACATAATTAGGTCATCCATATACATCACATCCTGCAAGGATCAAATGTCAGTAATCATATAGTTGTATGCATCAACACATCACATAGATCATACATCATAAGCATCATAAGAGTCCTCATCAATCATATATACATCAATGTCTGTCAATAAAATACGTCACATGCACCTCGGTGCCAATATACATGTATAATCTCAAAAATGAAAAATTGTGTGTCATTTGATCCTCTGATGAATCATACTGGTGGCTGTGATGACCCACCTCCTTGCCCTAGTGGTGGACGTGGTGGCATCCCCACTGATCCCTACGATGTCAAAGTCTACACTATGCTCTGAGAATGCGACCTCTCTGAGTAGTCTCATCTCTATCCCTTGGGAACTAGCTGATGATATAGTGCTCTGTAATGGGATGCCTCCCTACCTGCCCTGTTCACAACTCTATGAGCTATGAATGCCTCTACCACCACTCCCTGCTACAGCCCAAACTGTCGCATGACCCTGGATGGTTTGTACCTATCTATCTGGTGGATGGTCCTCCCTAGTAGAAAGCAATCAGTCTGAACATATGATAGGTACAAAAAGTCCTCAAACCCATCCTCCACTCCTACCGCCCAGTCCATAGCTCCCCATGGCTCGCATAACCTGTATGGGCTCCAACAGAAAACCTGTACCTCATCTAAAAGTCGCTGCCAATATCCAGTCTGGCCGACGAAGGTGTATCTCAAGGGAAGCATATATCTGCAAGCATAAGGCTCCCTAGGCTATCATGACTCCTTGAATCTCATAGCTTGGAACACTGCAATATGCTCCCAAGCCCACACTAACATCAAGGTCACTCTGGTACCCATGTTACGTGCCTTGCGATACGTAGCCATGTGTAGATCATGGTATAGCTGTCCTAGGACAACATACCCCCAGCAATAAGAGGTCCCCTCCTCCAGCATCTATGCTAGTGCCCATGACCATCTCATGCCAAAACCATGTCTTGCCAGATCTGCTAACATACATCCCCTAATCAATCCCGCCAGATAAAGAGCTATCCACCTCAATCTCCTATCAAATTCTAGCTATCAAGGCATCCAAGTATGGTATGTCAGAATATGCCTCATCGGCCACCTAAAAGCAATCTCCATATAGTGATCACTATCCTCCAACTGGTATCAAGGAATTTCCCCTCAAATAGGTATCCATAGAATCTTCCAAACATCCTCCAAAGTAATGGTCACCTCTCTAGTAGGCAAGTGAAAGGTGGTGGTGTCACTATGCCACTGCTCGATTAGTGCATCATCATCCCATTGTGCGCCCATAGCCTAGGCCAATGGGGCACTTCATCCAACCCAACTACAACTAATAATCCCCAGTAATCCTCCATCAGCTGCGACTCCAACTCCATGGTAGGAGGCCAATGCTCTCACGATCCCAATGGTGGGATCTGCTCTGCAAGACTTTCAGAAATCCACCATGTCAGTCACCTTTTATTCTAGTCCTAGTCTAACACCTTCCTAAAGTGGGGCATCTTGTCCCTAGGTCTTTTTTCGACCCATCCCCGGCCCCTACCGGGTCCCTCTGTTTCCCTCCCTTTCAGTGTTTTCCTTTTTAGTCGCAGACGTCGATTCAACCAAAAATGTTGGTTGATACACTAGCGTCTCTAACATCTGTCCTATAGACCACCATCTTCGAAGATGCGGGTCTGGGTCCGGTGTCTTTGAAGATGCTAGTCTAGCACTGTCGCCTCCAGAGATGCTGATCTAGAGATCGGTGTCTGTGAAGACGTCGATCCAGGGATCGGCGTCCTCATAGACACTGGTTCGAGAACTAGCATCTCCGGTTTGCAATTCAATTTTCCCCTCATAAATGCCCCATCTACCCCCCCAAAGCATTAAATAACTTCAATAACAATAAATGCAAGGTCTCGAATAGCTCACTCACCGGTAACGGTCGCTCGGAAGGCCTCCCATGTGTGCGCATGTGCTCTCCTAGCTACCCCTTCATCCTCTCATCAGCCATCTTTTCACTCCAGAGCTCAAATTTCACTATTCACTATTCACAAATGACCTTCTTTAACCACCCCAGCCCCTCTTATAGCCCCCATTTTCCCCAAAAAAAAATTTCCCACCCCCATTTTCTCCCCCCCCCATGTATATTTTTGTATATATCATCATGTTGTACAGCTTGAATAAGCATAAAATCTCAAAAACATTTAAAAATCGCAAAAAATCCAAAAAATTCCAAAAATTCCAAAAACATCAAATATTCTCAAAAATCATGCAATAAACACTTCGTTCTTTCCGATTCATTCTAGGTCTTCATTTTCAAAAATGCTTCGACTCATGCAACTGCAACACTATTTTTCATTAAATCAATTTTGAGACCGACTATCCTTGCTCTCCATCCTGTTCACACCTTTTGCCAGCAAATCTCTTTTATCAAATCAAATCCAATCTTTGCCTGTCAAGATGCATCCTTCCGACGCCAGCTTATCAAATCTTTCATCACATCAATCCTGTTCATGGAAAGAACTTTGGACCGAATGACTGCTTGGTCATGAGGCCTTCTTTATTGATATTATCTTTTTGTGTCAGTTCAAACCTACTCACCACTACCTCGATCTACTATATCTTGGTGCGTTGTGACTGATCGCTACTGATACATGCGTCTTTTGCAGTGTGCTTTTGTTTGAACATCTAGTCCATGCAAAGGAATATTTTCATCTGTATTTTCTAACACCTGATGCATGCCTCCTATTGCAATATCAAAATTGGATGTGCTCTCCATATTTTTCACACAAATAGATCCCAATGCTCATTTAGCTGCATTTACATCATTTGCATTTACATTCTTAGCTGCACTCTTAATTGCATTTCCAAAGGCTTCTATTTATTACCTCCTCTCCCTTCCTCCTTCTTGTTGCATCCTTTTTAAGAAAATCCCACAACCTTGTCATTGTTATGTTCTTTTCTTGAGGGGGCACAACCCCATACCGTCATTGCTTCAGCACGACTCCTAGAAACCC
The DNA here is from genome assembly GCA_018584345.1 of Thuja plicata. NCBI lineage: Eukaryota > Viridiplantae > Streptophyta > Pinopsida > Cupressales > Cupressaceae > Thuja > Thuja plicata. The sequence goes on from MU224268.1 coordinate 37,535, forward strand.
TCTTCCTCTGAGGCAACTCATTTTCTTGTCTCTGACGAAATGTCACTTGCGACACCACGTCAAAGAGGGGAAAAATGTAGATGTCCAAAAATATTAATATTATTTTCCCTCTTATTCCTCTAACTATTTAATTCAATCAATTAAATAGTTTCATTTGCTAATAGTTTAAATACTATTCTAATGTATTTTATTTAAATACATTTGTCTCATGAAATTCCCTTTTTAATAAATTTACATTTATTAAATCCTCCTTTTTCCTAATTCTTCTAAACAATAATTTATTCAAATTTGATTTGAATAATACCCTAAATCCTAGCTAGGAACCTATTAATCCTACCCTAAAGCCTACCCTATTCCGACCCTACTCCCATCACCTCATTTCCTAAGTATACTTCCCCACCTAATTATCCTTTAACCATGCTTAATGGGTGATTCCTAACCTTTTTAAGGCTAATGGAATACTCACCCACATGGGGAAATTCTCTCCAAAATGGGCACCCAATCCTCTTTAATTCCTTCTTACAACTTTATCTCCCCTTTTGAAATATTGAGCTACTCAATATTAAATGTCAATTTTAACTCAAAATTGGCCATCTTTTCAAGTCTATGTGTCCCCTATGTGGATCTTATTTGGATGCCACATAGGTGCCACTTCATCCAAGCCTCTTCCTCTCTCCAAAAACTCTATAAATAGAGGCCTTCTCCTCTCATATTTTCATCTCTCATTGTACATTGTTATTATGCTAGAATTGCTTTAGAATTCATAGTTATTTTCATGCTAATGTTCTTAGTTTCTATTTTTTATGCTTTTCATGCTTAAATCACTTAGAAATCACATGCTAGGTTTCTTTTTGGCTAAAATCAATCATTGTTTCTTGCATTGTCTTGCATTCTACACCATAGTAGTTTAATCATTGGGAGAAGTTTGAGACTAGTTACTCCATACTAGTTCTTGAATCCTTATCTCTTCATCTAATCTTCCATTGATCATAATCAATCCACTTGGGGATCCATTGCATTTGTGTTTGAGAGAGCACATTCACATTCCCATAAGAGAGAAAATCAAACAAGCCTCTTGGGTGCAACTTTTTTTTTCTCTATCCGATGATATGAGGATACCCTTTATGTTTTCTTTCTTGCTTTCATTTCACTTGAATTTCATGTGCTAACCCGCTAACAATTTCATATTTGTGAGTGATTGCAAGTTGAATATTTTCCTCATACTACACGTTTTTATTTTTAAGTAATACCAATTAATCATTAAGTTGAACAATTATCCATAACTTCCTTCCAATGAGGTAAGTGACCCACTAGAATATCAATTCAAATATTATATTTATGATAAGTTTCTTAGTAAATAAATCTTAAAGAGGTCACTACGATAACAAAGTAGAAAGATTTATTCCCATTTAATTTAATGATGCTAATATGGGTCTCTTAATTTTAAATCACAAACCATTTTAACTACATCATTAATTCATGATTCTACTAATTATAATATTTACCAATAACACAAGGAGGAAATGGAGCAACTTTAAACAATATCCTTTCATAGTATTCAAATGAAAATCATAAGAAGATGTTGCACACCTGAGTTTTCTCTTACTTGCCTGTGTATCATATTCTCCTTGCCTCTCTATTTCCTGCACCTTTATATATTGCTACACAACTAGATGCATGATGTTAAAAATTCATTTATGATTACATACATGATCGTAAGATATACTACAACAGAATCATAGTGAAATCAACCATAAGCTATTTCAAACTAGTTTTGTAAAGAGATGCAAGCTATCCAAAGATGTTGGTAAGGGGTATCAAGATAAGGAAGAACTCAAAAGCACAAGACCTAATGTCTCGGGGGCTCATCATAGATGGCCTTGCCTACATAACTCGCAGAGACATCGTAGTTTGGGTTTACAAAAATTAACCCAATTCACACTAGGTTTGCCCTAGTGGGGTACAAATCAATTTAGAAATAAAATCCAGTATATGTTAGGGAGTATGAGTGAATGCTAATATATTTCACTTGAATACCAAATTAACACGATATAAATTTGAGATAATTTATGATAATATATCAAGAGAATTTCGATATAGGATTTGAACCCTCTTTGGAGAGAAATATTTTGCCTCACTCAAAACACATTGCTATCAATGTAATTTCAACATTTAATAAAAATATGCTTTAATGGATGTTCATACCCTGTTCCAAAGACCCCATCTTGACACAGGAAGAGGGGATATTGGAAAAAAGTTTGCGGAGTCTGACTTTATGCATGTCAAGTGCATTTGGTTAAATGTTTGTTAAGATTTATTGACAAATAAATTTTTTACATATCCTACAATCATTGTAGTGACCTTTCGAGGCATTCTGTCAAACAATTCACCTGCTTTGTCTGTGCTTCAACATTTTCCATACAGGTCTACCAGGGTATTTGTAACTATAACATCTGACAAAACCTATCTATTATTTAAGCTTTAATGAAATCTTATTTCCTATTCTATAGGATGATGGTAAAAGTTATGGAATTAGCCTTATACTGGCCAATTGCATTTTTCTTTTTCAACAAATACATTTTGTGCCTATCCTACGATCACTGTAGTCTATGATGATGCATCTCTTTGAGGCATTTTGTCAAACAGTTGATAGCCTTGTCTACACTTCCACATTTTGTATACATGTTTACATGCGTACATAACCAGGAGATTGGAAGCATCTAGGGTGAATAAACTCCCAATATGATTGAAGACAGATTGAAATAATGAAAGGACCAGTGTGAGAGAATTTGAGGCATCAAATTGGAGAGAAAGGGAGACAAGTGGCCATCTAAGAAGAGTGAATTGATGGTACAAAGAAAAATAGGGAACAAAGGTAAATATTAGATGCTACTAGAAGGCTTGTATTTGATTGAATGTTAGTCAGTGGAGAACCATAGATGATGGACAAGGTTGATTTTAATCTTTTACACCAGAAATGGGAATAATCTGGGTTTTCAATGCAGAGAGGCCTATTAATCTTACATAAGTTATTTTCCCTAGAGACAAGGCCCTAATTAATAGTGAATCTTATCAAGAACATGGGAAACTTCTTTCAATTATGCGTAAAATAACTCAGGAAAAGCTCAATGTGCTAGTGAATGTGAGTTAAGTTTGAAGCCTTACCTCATTTGATTGTAACTCATGTTTCTCACCATTAAATCCAACTTTTATTTAAAGTACTTGTTGTTGATGCCTTTTGAACTGCTACCCTTCAACAAGATTTCTATATTTTGCATTTAAAACTACTTCCTCCATGTATCTTGATGCCTCCCTCGAATGATATCACTATTTTTCTAAGTATTTGTTGTTTAATGCATGAAGATTGTTGTGCATGCTCTATTACTTCAGTTTATTTTCTAAACATAGGCACAAGGACCATTAAGTGCAAAATTTCTCCATGAAACATGTTGTTCTTACCCCAATCTATTGCGACCCCCAATCTATCAGTCTCCTCCCTTTTCCTCCTACACCCTCCTACCATCTCTCATTCTCCCATCCTCCTCTGTCGCACCCCCAATGCATGCCCTGCTCTCTTCGATATAAATGATCTCTCCCCCGCGTGCATCTCCCCATTCATGATCCAAAAATATAAAAAAATTCAGATACCCCCAAGCAACAACACACCTTCCTCCCCTTTACAAATCGAATCCCTCCCTTTTCATCTGTCACCACACCTTGGGGCGTCGATACCAATGGCAACCCCTTCCCCCTACTCACTTCACTGTCCCCCTATCTCTGTACTCCCAATGATATCCTATGCTAGCGCCAGTCTCTAAGACAAAGACGTGCCTCCCACGTCTAGAGTTCCATTTCCTACCACTTATTAAATGCTTTGCAGGTCATTACGACTGTTACCTTCTACAACTAATGTGTCAAATCAAATCCTTACATATATATTAGATTTATTTCTCTTATTTAATTTTCTATATATATATATATATATCACCATTATATATATATTAAATCTTTAGTTTAACATAGACAATAGCCATCAATAATTAATCATGTCACCAAGGTCCCAATTCCATCCAAGCAATAGTAGTTTGACTACATAATTTAATTACTTGATTAATGGACATAGTCTCTCTATTGCTTACATTATCAACCATTTAAATAATGATACTCTTAATCGATAAAAGTCTTAGAATGGCCTTGAATTTCAAGTTTGCTATCAAGGAGGATTATTAAAGGACTCATTCTTCGAATCAATGAAATAAAATAAATAGATAAACAATAGAATTGTGTTCTTCCTTCTATTTCTATTTCATAAATAATAATTAATGAAACATTAAATTTCATTAAGGAAATACTTATAGGTTATGAGGACTAAATTTCACCTTCTATGATCACATATAATATGACTGTAAGTTTAAAATATTATCTTAAATATGAATTTTCCTTTGTTTAATTAAGGTATACATGTAATTTATAATAATTATAAAGATATTTGTTTAACTTGATATTTCCATATAACAAATAGATGTGCAATAATGATCTATTCCATCTAGGGATAAACATCATACTATACATTTATCCCTTATTTAATATTGTCTCCTCACATATTTAGTGGTTTCACTATGCAAGTAATCCTCCAATTAAAGTTATATTCTTATATTGCTTGATACCATAAACACTAGAATATTACATCTTTCCATTAACTGTTTATGACATTCAAAATCATACACATTGCAAGACTATTCAAAATATTTAATATAACAACCTCATGTTAAACATAAATTCAAATAACTAAAAGTGTCATTAGGTTCAATTCTCACTTGCTCAATTGCCACTTGATCAATTGCCCTCACATTAATGATATCTTTATAACGTATTACTTGTCATAACTAAAAAAAGGTTTTCTAATCATTATTACACTCATTATATACTCAAAGCATGACATTTATTCTTGCACAATCATCTAGCCGAGCGAGGGTTAACTCGAGCCCTAGAGTTTCCAAGGAATTTCAGGGAAGAATGGATCAAAATAGTTCTTAGCAAGGTACATGATATGACCATTTGGTTGGAGAATGGACTAGGAAAGATTACCAAGGATATCATACGTCATGTAACTGGTTATCCTACAATCAACAGGAAAATGACCATGAAATGACAGATTAAAGAAGACATAGAGAAGGTCACTAAAGTAGTATGGAACAAGAGAGGAATGACTATTTCCACTATTGAAGACCTAGAACTTGATTTTGTTGTGAGGGTTATAGCTCACAATTTCTATCAGTCAAGCCGACTGGACATTGTTCCTTGCATTGAAGTAGATCAAGCATGGAAGATCATCAAGAAGGATCACACATATGACCTGGCTGAGCTACATCTAACACATCTTTCTGAGAACCTTGCATCAATCAGGAAAGAAAAGAATTTTGTGTGTAAGTTCGGATCCTTTCTTGTATGCATATTTTTCTATGTTCAAAAGACTTCCTACCTATGGAAATATAGTATGGAAAATAGATAGACCTATCACCCAGTAGATAAATGTACTGATTCAATAGTTAGGCGATAATTTTAATAATGTGATGGGAACATACTTTGTGGAGTTCAATTAAAGTATGAGACTGAGAAACAGAATTCCTCGTTCACTAGTGGAACAAAATTATGAGGATGTGTGTTTTCTAGTTGACACAGATTACACTTATGTTTAGGCTATAGTACCTAGAGTATCATGGCTAAGGCCATTACCTTATGAAGAAAACATAGATGAAACATCTATAGCAATCACAACACTCCTAGCAGAGGAAATTGACAGTACTGATAAATGTTTTGGTAATTATGAAGAAGCCAAGGCCAAAATTTCTATGAACCTAAAGGTTGGCACCATGGAAAGAAGAAGAAGAAGAAGAAGAAGAAGAAGAAGAAGAAGAAGAAGAAGAATGTTAATGTTTGTAGCTTCAGTCGTATGATCATTAGAATATATATAATACATGTTGAATAATAATAATATATTATATATGTTATATTATTATTAATCATATGAAATTTAATATTTAATATTAAATTATTATATTATTTTTAATTAATAATTGATTGATGAAACATTATAAGATTGATTAACTTAT
>MU224268.1:46509-64031 GCA_018584345.1 Thuja plicata
AAGGAATCAAAGAAGAAGGAGAAGGAATTAAAGAAGAAGGAGAAGGAGAAGGAGAAGAAGAAGGAGAAGAAGGAGAAGAAGGAGGAGGAGGAGGAGGAGGAGGAGGAGGAGGAGGAGGAGAAGAAGGAGAAGAAGAAGAGGAAGAAGAAGAGAAAGAGGAAGAGGCAATAGTTGCCAAGGCAACCAAAGAAAGAAACTTCAAGGAAAATTCAGGCTACCCTTCCTACTGTAAATAGATCAAGGACCAGGAAGAGGAAGAGGAAGAGCCAATAGTTGCCAAGGAAACCAAAGCAAGAAAATTTAGGGAAACTTCAGGCTACCATTCCTACTGTAAATAGAAGAAGAGGAAGAAGAAGAAGAAGAGGAAGAGGAAGAGGAAGAGGAAGAGGAAGAGGAAGAGCCAATAGTTTCCAAGGCAACCAAAGCAAGAAACTTCAGGGAAACTTTAGGCTACCCTTCCTACTGTAAAAAGATCAAGGACCAGGGCATCAATTATTTCACCTCATGTGGTGAGAAAATTAGTATACACAAGGAAGAATGTTGCTGAGCGAATCTCAGGAAAGAAGAAACAAGTCAAGGCCAAGGCAGTGTTGAGCAGTTCTGCCAAAAGACCAAGGAAAAGGAGATTAATTTTGAGTGATGAAGAAGATGAGGAAACAGACACTGATGTGCTGAGAAATATACCTACAACATCATTCAAACATCCTATAGACATTGATGATGTATGCAAGAATATTAGAAGTTCAACTGGGTTATCTGGATTTAAATTTATCAAGTATGAGAAGCAAAGTATAGAGAATAGGGTCAAGTTACAAGAAGCTCTATTAGATATGATGAGTACAATCAAATTGACACCTATAGAGATAGGAAATAATGTCCCTATAGAACTTTATGATTTCTTATCTAGTAAATGGGAATTTGCATTGATGACTAAAAGGAAAATTAGGGAAGCAACTTTGGATAGAGTCATCCCACAATTGACAAAGAAACAAAAAGAAAAATTTGTTATTCAATATAAGAAAAATTTTGTGCCCAAATATAGAGCTTATGCTATTTTGAAGAATGATATTGAAGGAGTAGTAAAAAAAAGTACTCAAATTTGGAAAGAGATTTTTGGGTTGACAGTTCCAAAAGAGAAGAAAATAGATGAAGGAACTTCTGAGCAAATTACCACTGATCAAACAGAAACTAAAACTGAAACACAAAAGGAAATAGGTGATGAGGAAGTTACAGACTTGACAATGGATAGTCCCATTGACACCACACTAGACAATGTTAGCAATGTGGATGTCGAGGATCAGGATGAGCCGGCAGACACAACTATTGAATCACCTATCAAAGCTACTAAGGTCGATGAAGAGATAAATGAAGAAGAAGGAGCCGAGAAAGAGAAACCAAAAGATCAAGAAGTAAATACTAAAAATCCACCTATTCTAGAGGTTGCTCAGATATTATTAAACAGCGGAGAAAAAATGGAAGCAACTAGAGACAAGCCTAAAGAACAAGAGGCTATACAAGTCCTAGTAAACCTACAACACTCTGCTTCATCTACCCTCACTGGACCCAAAATGGGGAATGTACTTGACCAGTAGGAAATCTTGATTAAGATGAAGTCAGCAACTGAATTGCTTACTGACAAAGGAAAGGAAATTATTGAAACTGAGTCGGTTGATAGCTCACCTGAGCCCAAAAGGAGGAAGCTACATAAGAAGAAGTCACCAGGACTAAATGTCACATTAGATGAAGTAATTGTGATTCCTGAATGGGATCCTGAGAACTTGTCATACGAGTAGATTCAGACCCTTCAAGAACTTTTGAAGAGGAAGAAGAGATAGGAAGAAATGAAGAGAGAACAAAAGTAGAAGCAAGTTCTACATGACATTAAAGATAATTTTGTAAATACCTTTGATATGAATGATGTAAATGACCAGGAACCTATACTAGAAAAGCTTGTTCACATTGTACAAAAGATGTCTGATGATAATATCGAGGCAAATGACAAACTATTGCAATGGTCTGAGAGAAATTTCAAGAACAAAGTACTGGAGAAGATATTTGAAAAGATAGCTACACAAAAGGTTGAACTTTCCTCATTGAAATTCTAGGAGTTGCAAACAATGTATTTTCTTTGTACAAAAGACTATGTGATGAATCTTTCTTCACCAAATAAAATCAATAGTTAATTGAGAAATTGCAACTGGATATGAATTCAACAACAAGTTCACTCAGCATGGAGGCTAGCTCTATCTCCATTCATTTCAATGAGTTAACTCATACACAGAGGAGGTTAGCTGAGATCATGGTTGAAGATGGCCGAATCAAGGAAAATTTGATTATGATTTAGGCTAATCTGATACCTCATCTGGAGGTTATGCAGAAAGAACTCACACCTTCCAGAGAACTGATAAAGAGAGACTCTCATCTCTCTACTACAAAAATTTTGGTAAGTCTAGCAGCTGAGCTAGAAGTTAAGTTGGAAGTTATGAAGTTTGTTAAATATAGTTGGGACACTTTATTTGCATTGATTCTACAACTTCATAAATAGTTTTTGGATAAGTATAACCTAACCCCACGAGCAATCAGTGACAAAAAATAGGGGGAATCAGGAAAGGAAGGAACAGATGAGCCGAAGGTATAATATGTTTTGAAGGCATGTATACTATGTAGATAATCTATTAAGTATGGAGTATAATCAAAGGGGGAGTATTTTAAGTACTTAGGCAATTTTAGTGGATGTAAACGAAATGATAAGTGTTTTTTCCACTAAATATCAAAGGGGGAGATTGTTAATCTCTAAGTTTTTTTTGATCATTTAGTGTCCACACTTAGTCATCCATTAAGGTAGTTTTGGTCGGCTACCACTGCGGTTGAGCTAAAACAATATAGGCTGAGCTACCCAGAAAGTCGTTGCTGAGCATAACAGATCATATATGCTGAGCTATCCAGAAATTTTGTGTCGAGTGACAGAGACTTAAGTATCGAGCAAGACAGTTTTGACATACATGTCACATATGACACAAACTTTAAGGTAATATGTTTGGGCTGAATTATGGGTGTTTTTGGCCAACATATGTGAAGCATTTAATATTCTCTACAGAGTTAATTACACATTGAATTGTTTTATCCTATGTGTGGCATGAAGCCAATCAGAAAATTGGAATGCCTAGGAGGCATAAGTTCTATTTTTTATCGTTGATCTAGATCTATTCGCCAGATTTGAAGAGTATAATAAGATTGCTTCTTACCCTAATTATGAGAGAGAAATTAGAGAGCATAGAGAGAAGGTGCATACATACATGAAAGATGTGTGAAGAGTAGTGATCTAGCAGATTAGAAGAGCAGTGAGTGGCAGAGTAAGGACATATTAGATTATAAGATCAGAAAAGGCATTATAAAGAGGAGATCCATTATCAGCATCAGAGTGCATATCGAAGGATCATATCTTGAGAAATTCTAACAAGTGTATCAGGTGAAATATTTTAATAGAGTGGTTCTAGCAGACCTTTCTAAATCTCTTAGCAGAGTGCTTACTTTATTGTAAGTTGAAATCCTTCCACAAGGTAGATTTTAACGATCTAAAGCTCCTAATTGGGCAAACCTTTAACCAGGTAGATTGTATATTGTAATCAAACTTTTTTAGCCCTAACAGGCACACTTTATTGCTACAATAGTGAAGAATTTGTGGGTGTCATCCCCACCCCACTTTTACCTATTTGGGTTTTTGGGTTACCAAATTCTGTGTATTGTGTTATTCATTTACTATCATGGATGTTACTAGATGTTAGATTGATTACATATTTATATGATTGTGGATCAATTTGTTTTAAAGTGATTAAAGTTCAAGATCTGATTCAACCCCCCCCCCCCCCCCCCCCCCCCTACCCTCTCAGTATCTTGCTTTCCCAATATTGTATTTCTAACAAGAGGTCCTACCTAAGAGATCAAGGATACCTATATATCATAACACAATATCCAAAGTGATCCCAAACATCACACCCATTGGAACACATCCTCCAAGGCTAGGAACAAGGTAACATGTTGATAAAATGTGTAACATATAACAAGTCATCCTAAAAATACATCTTCACCATGAAACTACTCAATGGAGAACCCCAAATAGGGTGGGACCTAAAAACATTTACACATCATCCAATGCAATAAAGACCATTAGGAACATGAAACAAGCAAGAGAAAAAACCATGTCACTTGAGTAACCACAAATATCCCTATAAACCAACTCTAGACACAATGAAAAACTAAATCAATAAACCTTTAATATGTAGACCATATAGGAATGTTCCTTGGACATCTAAGATTGTTTATAAATACTTCTTTTTCTCTATCAATCCAAGACAAGTTTCTATAACCAAACTGTCACAAAGCACTATATAATTAAACAACCAAGGAGAACAACCATGAACCATAACACCACCAACATGCTTACAGAGCACATTAATACTTTCAATCCAAATGGAGACACAACATAGATTTTATGAATAATATCCCCCAAGTCACAACAATAGAGATACTAATGCACAGCAATGTGGAGCATTCCCTAACTAGTCTAGACAAACAACCAAACTACCAACTAACTGAATTTACTAGTAACATCATATGAAATGTCAAGGACCTAAAAAGAGGAGTATAACATTCATAAAGTATAATCACTATATCCAAAACTGTAAGACCTTGTAAGGTCTAAATTTGGATAGTAAAGAATCTCCCATGTAAGATTTGCAAAATGAGAATTGCATAAGAAAAGAGGTCCTAAGTCCAACTTTAGTCTCTTACATTTAATTATTATAATAAAGAATGGAGGAAAGCTTTCAAAGAATAGTTGAGTAAGATACTTACCTCATAATATAGTAGATCTAGAAAAACTCATTTTCTGAAGCCTGTATTAAGTTTCTATAAAATCTGAAGTATGATCCGAAGTCGGAATGTAGAGACAAACAAAACCCAGAAATGTTTTCTGATCCAATGTCATCTTATGAAAAACGTCGACCTTGACCCACAAATGTCACCCCTGAGCCAATAATGTTGACCCTGACCTGCACAGCGTTGATAGAAAATCTATTTGTGGATCCTGGAAGAAAACCAAAAAGGGTATCCAAATCTAGTCTCAGATCTATTGTTCTATACCTATAACTTCTAAAAATAGCACCTGCAAATATCTAAAAAGAGGGGTTTTGGGGTGGCTATATAGGGTTTTTCCTTAGTCAAACCCCCATTTTGGTGATCTCCACCTCCACAAATATCCAAATATAGAATGTATGTGTGTGTGTATTTCTCTTTTGAAAAGAGTCTTTAAATATGCAATATCAAGATCTAATCTTCTAGATTAATAAGCCTAACATAACATAGAAATGAGAAAGCAATGCATAGATTTGAATATGACAAAGAAATCATACCAAGCCCCCAAGTCTAAATTATTCCTATTAACTCACAATCCGTAAATGTTACCCCATGATAATGTCCTTTGAATGCTTGAATGTTGAGAATAGTGGATCTAAAGAGAGTGCCTTCTTGCTTCAATGAAGATCCATAATAGCTTGTCCTCAAAATGCTTGATTGAAATTATGATATGTCCTCCTAGCTTGTCCTTGTATATCATCCTCTTGCTTGTTTTCATCATCATTTCATCATGTCATCTCCCGATTTTCTTTCATGATCAAATGAAGGAAAAAAAGAGTGTTTATATAGAGATCTCAATATAGGCCACCTAGGGCAATGCAAGGGGACCCAAATTCAAATTTCACCTCAAACCATGGTCCAATTACAATCACCAACCGAGGGGATATATTAATTCAAATATCAGAGAAAACACTTTCGCATGAGAGCTCGGGGACCTATTTTAAGTTCCAGACCCTGATAAGCTCCAGATTTGAAAGTGGGGACCAACACCCGATAGAGGTCTATGTTGACCTTGACCCTGACCTAGGTCAAGGTTGACCTTGACCCTAACCTAGGTCAGGGTCAACCTCGACCCTGACCTAAGGTTTCAGGCAAGTCACCAGAAAGTATCTGTGGGATTCCTAGGCCAGCCAGGGACCTAGGAAGGTGAGGGAATATTCTAGAATGTTAAGAAGGCCTAGAGGCCTAGAGAGAGAATGGGATAAGGCCTAGGAGGAACCATACATAGATCCTACCTAGAGAAAAGAGTCATAGAGAGGGAAATCCAGGAGGATCCACAAGATCCTAACCCTAATTTCACCTAAACATGCAGAATCAAGCACAAATGTATCCTATATGCAAATCTAATATGCTAACATACTAAATGAGGGTGCTAAACCTATCCAAATGAAAGTTCTTCCATTTTAAGATGATACATTTATCCCCCACTTTAGATTAGATATGACACTACGTGAATGTGCAAGCTAAAGTAAGAAAACATCATAAAGTATAAAAAGGATATAGCCAAGTCCTCAATGTAAAGATCCTACAAGAAACCATTAGTATCAGCAACCTACAGAAAACAAGGTTAATGAAAATCCATAGAGAACCTAAGTCTTACTACGATGATCTTGAGAAGTATATAGATCCCCTTATGCCCCCCCTGATTTGGCTTACTAATTCATGGAAGGTGAAACAAGGTGATAAGGTAATTTCTATACACTGAATATGCAATTTGTTGAAAAGTCTTGTCCTAAACTAGTTATAAGGGTCCTAAACCTTTCTAAACTAATTCAAGAGGTTAGGTATCTAAATCACGATTCCAATGCCTCTAAGGGAACTGAAAATGGAGCTACCAAACTCAAGTTATAATGAAAAGAATAGATGTCTATCTAAATGCATATAAAGGGAAAATTCAAGTTTAACCTAAATAATTTCAAATGAAACCCTAATTTATAGCTTATAAATAAGAGGAAGAGATACTTACCTCCTCATTCTTACCATTTATAGGATTTGAAAAGGAGATAGGATGCCAAAGAGAGAGGAATTTTGAGCGAGCCGCGTGGAGGTCCTGAGAGAGTGTATGGCTAGTAGACAGCCACTGCCTGAGGTAAATTTCCTATTTCTAGTGCATGTGATTGAAAATTTCATGTTTTTACAAGATAGGTTGACCCTGACCTAAAAATTTTGACCCTAACCCAGTTATGTCGACCTTGACCCACAAAGGTCGACCCTAACTGGGAAGGTTTAGTCCTTTTTGGGGTGAATGTCGACCCTGACCCACAAAAGTTGACCCTGACCCAATAAGGTCGACCCTAACCCATAAAGGTTGACCTTGACCCAAAAGGTTGACCTTGACCCAAAAAGGTCAACCTTGACCAGGTCAAGTGGGTATAGTAGATGTTTGATGAAGAAGTATTAATATGATTGATGTTTATGCTTACAAGATCCAATCTGTCTGCGAGAGCATCCCTTCGGAGGGTTACTACTGTCCGTCAGAGGGATTATCTCTAAGCTACAATAGGATGAGATACAGTTATTGAGAGATGTGGGATTGTACTGGGTAGCAGTACTACCACAGCTAAGGTTCCATTGGTCCATGATATCAGCCATGATAGAGAGATGGGATGAGGATACTTGTTCCTTCCATCTTCCATCAGGAGAGATCACGATCACACTGGAGGATGTGTACAGGGTCCTACGACTTCCAATCTGAGGTGGGCCTGTCAGACCGAGAGTACCACGGGGTACTCCTGAGATTTTTGTAGATATGGAGTATTGTTTGGGATGAGTACCACAGATGAGGACCTGATCGTATCATATTTCCCTAGCAGCCATACTAGCAAGCCCGACACCTTTGGTACGGAGAGTGATGTTATGTATACTTGCTTTGGTTGTAGTGCCCAACACTAAGGGTATAGTATTTTTAGCACCATTCACCCATCTCATACACAAGATGGAGAATGATAGGGTCATCATCTCATGGGGCCATAGCATGTTGTCTCATCTTTATCATGAGTTGAGTTAGTTAGTGAGATACCAGTGAGAGAGTCTTACAGTGTGCACCTTGCTACAGGTTTGGATGTTTGAGCATTACACATGTACACGACCATAGGGCACTCCTACAATGATAGATGCGAGCACACCGAGAGCCTTTGCATATCCACTAGCAGATGTCTGGCAGTACAGATATATCCTCTTTTGGAGAGTATGCCTTGACCGTATACCAGGTATAGATGTGATATGGAGACCTTATTGTTAGATGATAGAGTGGTCAAATACCCGACATCAGTTGAGACATTCACAGCAGCACAAGCTACTAGAAGGTCCTACAAATCATGTCGTGATGCCATATTACTATGATAGGGTGATGAGACATTTTGGTTTGATACAGGGGGTCCCTTAGATAGTACCTCGGTATGCCTATCCGATGAGATACTATCAGAGACCCAGTGCCATATGACGACCTACAGTAGCTAACATTGTAGATAGTGAGACAGATGAGATCAGGGACATAAAGGTAGCCCCTAAGATATCCTATGCAAGTGTTAGCAGAGAATATCAAATACTGGAGTTTACAATGGACCCATCCTATCTTCCCCGATGACTACCCCACGGTTGATCCAGGTCCTTCAGAGAGGAACCACTAAGGAGATGACATACTAGTAGGTTAGGAGGAGGATTAGAGGGATGAGGAAGAACCTCCTTTCAAGAGAGATCCCATGGATGAGGAGAGAGTAGAGGAGAGAGCGGAGGAGAGAGTGAAGGAGAGAGCAGAGGAGATGCCCCCAGTCCACAGTACAGGGACTGGTGATTACGTAGTCTATGTTTCACCTTTGAGATCATGATGACCTCCTCGAGCATACACAAAAACACCACCACCTAGGCCTAGATAGAGTGAGTGAGGAGAGAGTATTCATTCCATGCCCCCACTATCTAGATCCTTCGGTGATACCCAAGCACGAGATCTAGGTATGATATAGTTTTTAGAATGTTTTGAATAGATATTTTGTCTAGAAGAAGTATGTAAAGAAGTTTTACATTTGAATTTTGTAGG
This sequence comes from Thuja plicata, assembly GCA_018584345.1. NCBI lineage: Eukaryota > Viridiplantae > Streptophyta > Pinopsida > Cupressales > Cupressaceae > Thuja > Thuja plicata. The sequence goes on from MU224268.1 coordinate 55,460, forward strand.
GAGTGTAGCAGAGTGGAGGAGTTTTGTATCTAAGGTTCTAAAGGATACATGTATATCCTACCGACTGCTAGCTAGCGAAAGAGAGCCCCTTATAGGACAAAGGGATCCTGGAAGGCATGCAAATATATTCCTATGTGTATAGCGAGAACTGACATTATGCAAAGAAAGAGAAGAGAAATTTATGGCCGATCTACAGAGAGCCCAGGAGCAGGTCCATGAGATGATCATATTGAGGAGCCGCACATGGACTAACATTCTGAGTTCCTCAGCCTCACACCACAAATCTAAGAAAGCTGGGAGCCATCGACCTTCAGAGCATAGAGATAGAGATTGATAGATATGGTACATGTGCCACCTATGTACCAAACTCAGAAGAAGTTTATTTATGAAGAAAAATTTGTCATTGAATAATTATTTCTATGGTTGATTACCTTTATTTTCATCAATGCACAAAACTTAACACAAGAAAGAGGAAAGGAAAATATGTATGAATGTATTCTAGTTTACATAACTTATAAAATAATTATTCTATAAGGAACACATACATACATAAAGGGAAATGAATTAGGGAAAATAATTTTTGAGATGCATAATATTAATAGGTTCCTTGAGAGGAACACCATTCATATCAGCAATTTTATAAGCACCTGAAGTAAAATCCTTAATTACGAAAAGGGTCCAAGCCAATTTGGACTAAATTTTCCTTTCTCACCAAGTAAAGCATTCACATTTCTTTGGTTTTCATATAAGACTAAATCACCTACCAAGAATGACTATTCAATCACCTTGTGATTATATTGTTTTTGAATTGATTTATGATAGGCCTTAATGTGTTCCCAAGCATTTATTCATTGTTCATCTAACATTTCTAATTCTTGTAATCGTTGTTCTTGGAAAGTATCTTTATCAATAATCCCATGAAATGAAACACGCAAAGATGGTATTTCTAATTCTAAAGGCATAATAGCATCAGTACCATAAACAAGATTATAAGGTGAAGTGTCGGTGGCCATACGAACACTAGTCCTATAAGCCCAAAAAGCATAAGTAAGTTGTGTATGCCAATATTTCGCATGTTTATTAACTATTTTCTTTAATATTTGTTCAATAACCTTATTCTATGCTTTAGCTTGACCATTAGATTGAGGGTAGTAGGGAGTAGAAAATCTATGTTGTATACGATATTTATCCATGAATTTCATGACTTCTTTGTTCTTGAAGGAAGTGCCATTATCCAAAACTATCGCTGAAGGAATACCAAATCATGCTATAATATGGTTAAGGATGAAATCACAAATAACATATGCAGTAGTAGAATGAAGAGGGATAGCTTCTACCCATTTTGTAAAGTAATCTATAGCTATGAGAATGTATGTATGTCCTTAAGAAGAAGCCGATGAGATTTTTCCAATAAGGTCAAAACCCCAAATGCTAAAAGCCCATGGAGAAACTTGATTACGAAGCTCACGAGTAGGAGCATGAATTAAATTACCATGTTGTTGACACTGAGGATACTTTTTGACAAATGTAAAGGAATCTTGCTCCATTATTTGCCAGTAGTATCCCATTCTGAGAAGTTTATTGACTAAAGATTTCCCACCAAAATGTCCTCCACAAGAACCAGAATGATCTTCTGCTAAAGCTACAGGTACTTCGGGTTTGCTAAGAAATCTTAATAGTAAACCATTGTAAGAACATTTGTAAAGCGTTTCCCCTAAAATAATATAACAGGCTGCCAATTTTCTAATACGATTACGTGTGTTTCTTGTTGCTGATTCAGGAAAAGTATTATCTTTCAAAAAATGAAAGACATGTGAATACCATTCATCTAAATGCAAGTTACAACAATCAATAGTAACTTTATCAAAAATTTCAGGGGATTTAAGAGTGTGTATAGTAAATTGAAAGTCTTTTTCATTGTTCTCAAGACAAACCAAAGAACTCACGCTTGCCATGGCGTCTGCATGTCGATTATCTTTCCTAGGTAAAGTTTGAATTGTGTAAGAAGAGAATTGTGAAAGAATATCTAGAGCCAAATCTCGATAGTGCATCATCTTATCATTCTTAGTTTGATAACATCCTTTGATTTGTTCCACCATCAATTGTGAATCCCCGTAAATTTCTAAGTTTTTAATATGAAGGGATGAAGCTGCCCATAAGCCATCTATAAGAGCTTCATACTCTGCAATGTTGTTAGTACAAGGAAAAGTTAATTTATATGACATAGGGATCAGTTTCTTTGTAGGAGGGATAAAGATAATGCCCACCCCAGAACCTGTCTTACATCTAGAACCATCAAAATATAACTACCAAACATCTTCTTGTTTGATTTCCAATATATCCTCATCAGGGAATTCTACTGAGGTAACAGTTGTATTAGAATGAGGACAAGGAGCTTCAGCTAAATAATCAGTTAAAGCTTGTGCTTTAATTAAATTTTGAAGGATGAAATTGAGATCAAATTTCATAAGCATCATCACCCACTTTGCTAATCGGCCAGAGAGATCAGTTTTTGAAAAAAGGTGTTTTAAAGGATCGAATTTAACAATCACATTGACTTCAACATTCAACAAGTAATGCCAGAGTTTTTGACAAGCATAAACTAAAGCCAAGCATTGTCATTCTAGTTGAGTATATCATGTTTCATAGTCCAACAAGGTCTGACTAATATAATATACTAGTCTTTCATTTCTTTCATTGTCATGTTGAGCCAACAATGCACTCACTGCTTTGGAAGTAGCAGAATTATATAGATAAAAGGGTTTATTGAATTGAGCAGGTTGTAAGATAGGAGGATTAGCGAGATATTCCTTAAATTGCTCAAAAGATTTCTTACATTCGTGGTTCCAAGAAAAAGTGGTATCTTTTCTAAGTAAAGAAGTAAAAGGAACAATCCTATCGGCTAAGTTAGAAACAAAGCGATGAATAGATTGTATTTTACCTTGCAAACTGCGTAATTGAGAGATATTTTTAGGAGGAGGCATGTTAACAATAGCATCAATCTTCTCAGTATCAACTTCTATGCCTCGCTTAGAAATAATAAATCCTAATAATTTTCCAGAATCCACTCCAAAAGCATATTTCTTAGGATTTAACCTCATGTTGCAACTCCTAATTCTTTCAAATATTTGTCTTAAAATGAACACATGATCTTCTCTTTGTATAGATTTTGCCAAGATATCATCCACATAATCTTCCAAAATCTTATGAATGCAATCATGAAAAATCAAAGTCATTGCACGTTGATAAGTGGCTCCCGCATTTCTTAATCCAAAAGACATCATGACCCAATAGAATGTCCCCCAAGGTGTAATAAATGTGGTCTTAAGTTGATCCTCGATAGGAATAAAAATTTGGTTATAACCCAAAAATCCATCCATAAAAGATAATAACGCATGACCTACTGTTGAATCCACAATCATGTCAATATTAGGTAGCGGGAATTCATCTTTTAAGGATGCTTTATTTAAATCCCAAAAATTAGTGCACATTCTTATTTTATTTCCCCCCTTAGAAACAACCACAATATTGGAAATCCATTCAGAATAATCAATAGAGCGGATGAATCTGGCACCTAATAATTTTTCAATTTCAGCTTTAACTAGCAACGTGATGCACGAATTCATCTTGCGAATCTTTTATTTCACAGGTTTAGCATTAGGTTTAAGAATGATATTATGAGTAACAATCTTAGGGTCTATACCTGGCATATCTAAATATGTCCAAGAAAAGATATCCTTATATTCCAATAAAAGAGAAACCAGTTGACCATGTTCATCTTGACTCAAACACTTTCCAATTTTGATTATTTTTTCAACATCACTCTCATCCACTTGAACGTCAATGGTCTCAATTATTAGTAAATTTCTTTGTATGGGAGAATCTATTGGCAAAGGAGAAATATCTGATTCATCATGTTCTCCAAAATAGGATTCACTATTCAGGCAATAATGCTTTCTCCTTTTATGATGAAATGTAGGTAGATCTTGATAGGCTCCTAAAAAATCAGCAAGGGCTTCATCCTCAGGAAAAATTTCCAAACTAGGTTTTTGATCCATGTCAAGGAGAAGCGGATTAACCAATTTCAAATGTCCACCACAAATATGATTAACATTAAGAGGAAAAGCTAATGGTTGTCTATAAGGATTGAATCCTAACCCATAAGTATAATCACAGCCTTCATTATCCAAGGGTACCTGTATACCTTGTTCATATTTACCACAACCTTTTCCATTAAATCCTGATTTCCTGAGTAATTGATAACCAGAACCATATCTGTCGGCCATGTCAAATTGAGTTAAAGGAGCAGCATATGTCACAATGTCATAGCAATCTAGTTTTATTGCCTCAATTGTTTCATCATGAGTAGCAACAACAAAGTTACTTTTTAATTCCTCAGAAAGAGGAGATGGAATAAAAACTTGTTTTTCAAACTCAGTTTGTTTTTTCATAAATTCCAAATCTGAGACTTTATATTCTCCTAGGAAAGTAGGATTAAAATCCAATGTTCCCCAATCATCTTTCGTCAGGGAAGAAGATGGAATCTCATCTTGTTTAAACTCAGGTGGTTGTTCAGGTTTTGTTACTGGTTATATAGGCTTGGGAACCTTAGCATATTCCACATTCAGGCAAGGATTTGGTGCATCATCTGCATGTAGTGTGTACATCAGATTGTTATAAATGAACCTAACCTTGCAATGAAGAGTAGAAGGAACCACATGCATAGTATGTAACCAAGGTCTTCCTAATAAAAGGTTATAATTGAGTGGTCCTGGCATAACATGGATAGGAGTGTAGAGAAGCACAGGGCCAACTTTAATAAGTAGCGTAATAATACCCAAAGTTTTCTTTATAATATTATCAAATCCACGAATAGTAATATTATCTGGTTGAATAGTTGTAAGATCGGCCTTAATTTCCCTAAGCATATCCATGCTACAAATATTAAGCCCAGATCCATTATCAATCAATGTTCTACGAATGATACTTTGATTAATAGAGACAACAACCATAAGAGCATCATATTGATTCTGCACCTCAACAGTAGGTAAATCATCATCGAAAAACACAATAGGAGGTACATAAGGCATAGTATGCATGCACTCCAAAAATGAATTAATGTTCTCTTGATTAGGAGGCATAGCGGGGAGAGTAGATAAAGATTTTTGCAATGCCTCATGATATGTAGGAGAAGTTTGAAGTAATTCCCATAAAGATATCTTAGCTAGAGTAGCGTGTGACTGTTCCACTAAGTCATATTCCTTAAAGGAAGAAGGTAACCTAGGTACTTGAGGAAGCACGGGTTGAGAAGGAGGTAAATTAGTTGGGACAGTAGGTTGGGGATTATTTCGTGTGCGATAAGTATGTGAAACAAAATCTGTGTTATCAAAGAAATCCAAAGGATCTCTGGGTTTACCCTTAATGATTATTCGAGGACACCCTTTTACCATCATCAAAGGTTTAGGAAATATCATTTTAGGTGTCTCAATGTTCCAAATAGAGGAATATGAAGGTAACCATGCATACACTCTATGGTAAAGGTCAATTAGAGAGGTTGTGGAGGAGGATGAGATAGGAATGGGATCTATGGAGATCTCATTCGAACCATTTGCATTCTCACTTCCATGTACCTCATTAAGGGATCTATCACTTTGTACAAAAAAATCCTCATCAAAGTATTCAAAACAAAAATAATACATGTTGAACACAAGGAAGCACTACAATAATGAAAAATGTAAATGTTTTTGTATTTTTAAAGTAATTTTGTGATTTTTATTATTATTTTGAAATATAAATGCAAGGAAAAAGAAATATATTTCTATGCTCATGCAAGATGTAAAATGAAATGTAAATCTAACACCAAGGAAAAGAAAGAGTTGTCTAGCGCGGGTTCACCAAAATGTAAGGTCTAAATTTGGATAGTAAAGAATCTCCCATGTAAGATTTGTAAAATGAGAATTGCATAAGAAAAGAGGTCCTAAGTCCAATTTCAGTCTCTTACATTTAATTATTATAATAAAGAATGGAGGAAAGCTTGCAAAGAATAGTGGAGTAAGATACTTACCTCATAATATAGCAGATCTGGAAAAACTCATTTTCTGAAGCCTGTATTAAGTTTCTAGAAAATCTGAAGTATGATCTGGAGCCGAAACGTAGAGACGAACAAAACCCAAAAATCTTTTTCTGATCCGACTCCGTCTTATGAAAAAGTTCAACCTTGACCCACAAATGTCACCCCTGAGTTGCACAGTGTCGACAGAAAATCTATTTGCGGATCCCGGAAGAAAACCAAAAAGGGTATCCAAATCTGGTCTTAGATCTGTTGTTCTGTACCTATAATTTCTGAAAATAGAACCTACAAATATCTGAAAAGAGGGGTTTTGGGGTGGCTATATAGGGTTTTTCCTTAGTCAAACCCCCATTTTGGTGATCTCCACCTCCATGAATAGCCGAATATAGAATATTGTTAGAGTAATCAGTTAGTTCTTACTCTTTTTCACTTAAGCTATCTCTTAGGTGCATATTATTAATACTTTATATTAATTATATTGCACAGCCTAGCTTTTATGTTTTAGGGTTTGTTCACCTTTATAGGTTGAACTTTGCAATGTTTTTTCATAACTTAGAGAATAATATTGTGCTTCTTCTTTTGAGCATCTCTGAGTTCTGCTTTTTTATTTTTGTGCTTCCACTTTGTATCAGGTCATTTGCATGCAGATGTATTCAGGTTCTGTGGATTTGCATGTTTCTCAAATCCTACATGGTATTAGAGCCACCCTGTCGCTGTCTGATCGAAGGTCTTTGAAGCCACGATTCGAAGACGACAGCCACAGCCTTTTTGGGGTTTTTTTTCACTTTGAAGGAGGCGCCATTTTCTGGAGTCATTTGAGCAAAAACAGACTCTGCCATTGTGTTCAGAAGGCTCGAGAGAGTCAAAAAACATATAAAGTTTGACTATTTTGGCCTCTGTGACCACCGGGAAAAAAATTTGGCCTCCTAGGGCCGTACGGCTTGAAAATCGAGGCAAAAACTCAAAAAAAAATTTAAAAAATGCATTTTTTAATAGATTTTTGGCGGCCCGCCACCTCCTCCCCGCTCGGCCGTCACCTCCGCCGGCTGCGCCGCCCGGCCGCAGCGCCACCTGCGGGCCACCCGGCAGACACTCGGCCACCACCACCGCCGGCGGCGCCGCCCAAACAGCCCGCTGACATCCATACGAACGTCAAATTTAGCCCAGTGTCTATTTTTTTTCCAGCAAGCTCACTCTTTAGGGTACCTGTCAATTTTTTGCTCATAACTTGGGCATACGGTGTCCTTTTTTGGAAAACAAAATATCGTCAGAAAGGTGTTTCCGAGCCCGTCGCAGTGGTGTAGGTCTCATTTCCTGATTTTTCTAGTTTCTTGCCATTTTTTGTAGTCAAAGGCATACCTTTTTTTGTGCTCCTGTTCTACTTCTGGAACTCAGGTTTTTTTCTCGTTTCTTGTGCTTTCATAGTAATTTGTGGTGTACAGGGGATAGGATTATACATTATGGGGGGGTGCATTTTACTTTCTGTAATTTCTTTCAAAGAGACCCTTCTACTTTCGTCTTATTCTTCTTCCAATGTCGGACCCCTCTGTGGCCCGACTGATACCTCATAACTACCACACATGGAAGCCACACATGACCAGACTCCTCATGTCACGAGGTTTATGGTCCTGCATGGATGCGGCTCAGCCATTTCTTCAGAGGCCTTATGAGGCTCTTATGCACAGAAATAAGATGGATGAGGCAATGGGCCTCATTGCCATAAATATTTCAGATGGGTTGTTGTTCCACCTGGATGGTCTGACTACACCCAGGGATATGTGGGACAAGTTCTCCACCTTGTTTGGCACCATGGATCAATTCAGGATTCTCCAGATAGATGCAGAATTCACCTCCTTGGCACTGACTCATTCACCAGCATTAAGGACTTCCTGATGAAGTTCAAGTCTCTTCGATCTATTTTACAGGTTGCTGGAAAGACGAAGTCAGATGATGAGTGTATCTTCCTGATACTCTCCAAGCTTCGTGGTCCTTATCAGATTTTCACTTCTACCTTCTACTCCACTATGGATGCACTGGGTGCACGGCATGTTATGCCCTCTTTTGAGACCTTCTGTGACAGGTTAACTCGTGAGCAGTCCAAGCTCAGTCAAATGGATTCTCTTACAGGCTCATAGTCACAGGCATTGCTTTCCAAGTCATCTCAGAAAACACAGAAGCTGAAGCTGAAGCAGATATCTGATTCACCTTCTCAGCACTCTTCTGGCCCACCATCTTCTTCTAAGAAGGAGAAACAGAAGACTCAGAACCCCACTTGTTCCTATTTTCAGAAGGGGACCCATGATGAGTCATAGTGTTTTCAGAAGAGATGTGATGGTTATGAGAAACAGATGGCAGATTTGCAAGCTCTCCTTCATAAGAGCACTATTTCCTCTCCATCCTCTTCCACCTCACAGGGGTCTGCTTTTCAGTCTTCTACCTCATCTTTGACATCTGGACAGGATTTTGGACAGGGTCATGCATTACGGGCATCTGTTGCATCCC
>MU224268.1:101552-121759 GCA_018584345.1 Thuja plicata
CAAAATTGAACTTGTACTTTTATTTCTTTGAATTCTTTACCATTCTGAAATTTTAAACAGCAACTTTGAAACTCAAATTCCAATGCAAAACACTTAGTCAAATTATCAATTTAGTGTAAACAAAAATTGATAACAGTGCATACAAATAGATGGTATGAAAACCATAAAAATGCAACTAAGTGCATATATAAAGAGAGATGGTATAAAACCATACTACATTGATAGCAATTCATGTTAATAAATAATATCAATAATAATACACATGAAGGCAATATCATTATATAACTCACAATACTTGAACAAACTAAAATATGAGCAATGACATTGTTGGCATATAATCAGATGTCACATATTGTAAAGAAAATTTGAGATAAAGTGAACATAATTGAAAAATTGTGAACAAAACATTAGTTGGAAATGAAAGAATTTGCACCCTTTGTGTAATAAAAATAATCTCATTCCATGCAAAGAAGGGGTTAGAAACAAATAACGAATAGTAAAAGCATGTCAAGATTGATTACCATTATTCTTGTTATAATAAGAGTTTTGATAAGTTTGATTTATAGGCTTCTTATCATTTTTCTTTTTAAAACAATTGTTAGTCACATGACCATCTTTCCCACAATAAGTACAATGGGGTTTTTTATTGGGACTATTCTTTTGATTATGATGAGTATTATTATGATTATTGTTATGAGTATCATTATGATTATTATGATTAGTATTATTATTATATGATCTAAAATTATTTTGATTTTGATTTTTAGACATAAATGCATGTTCATTAGACTTAAGACTGTCAAATTCAATCAACTTCGCTTCATCTTGACGCAGTACATTTTGAAAAAATAATATAAGTTAATTGAGAAGCTAAAGTGGGAAGAGCAAGTTGAGAATGCACATTACTAATAAAGTGTTGAAACTGCCTAGAAAGACATTTCTTTAAGATGATATGAATTAAACAAATATCAGATAATGTAACTCCTAAACCATGCAATTGACTTCTAACATAATCAAATTTGAGCAAAAAATCATCCATTTGATTTAAAATTTGTATACTAGAGATCCTCCATTTGATCTTGGAGTTGATTCTTTCTAGATTAATTCGGACTGTCGGTGTCTTTTAGAATGTCCCAAGCTGCATGTGTTGTAGTACAGTGAGCTGCTAAAACATACGAATTGGGACTTAGAGAGATTCCAATGAGGCCAAGTGCCTCCTCGTTTTTAACATTCCAAGCATCAATATTAGTTTGAGGAACATTTGTCGAAGGAACAAAGGTTGTACTAGTAGCAATATTTAGCATGTTTTTAAAACGAAAGATAAACAAAATATGAGTTTTCCAAGCATGATAATTTGTGTTATTTAACTTAATCTCATGAATGAGGGTTGGCATGATTAAGTAAAATAAACGTTAAGATTAATCAAAAGGAATACATTACATAGATAATATAATGCCAAAGAGTCAAAAGGAAGAATTTAATGCAATGCTAATCAATGTTTGAATGATGAAATAATGATTTTTTTTTTTTTTTAAATTGTTAAAACGTTAAAATAACTAGAAAAATAAATTTTAAAAAACTATTTCGATTGAAACGTTATTTTAAAAAAAACTTATCAAAACTAAATGAATAACTGTATTTTTTTTTAAATATTTAAACAAAATATTAAAAAAAAATTGTGTGAATTATTTAAAAAAAGTAATATTGTTATCAAATTAAAAAAAGTTAAACTATTTAAACAATTTATTTAAACGATGTAAAAAAAATTGATTAAACTATAGTTAAAGGGTGTGAAATTGAAACAAAAGACACCAAATTATTTTAACGATAGATTAGATTATTATTTAAACTATATGGAAAAGAGTCAACCTTTTGAAAGAAACGTTCAAACTAATTATTTAAAACCAGACAAAGTACCCAAAGATAAATGATATACTGCGATAAAATCAGATGCAGGCTAAACAGAAGAAAGAGAGGTAATGCTTCACAACCGTTTGGTAGGCAGAGTGAAGGAAACGATTGACCAAACTATGGACTGGCTTGGTTGCAAATGTAGCAGCAGAAGGAGCCTTCTTAACGGCCTGCTTTGCAGTGGTTTTGAAAAGTTTAGGATGGAACATTTTGAATAGAATTGGAGGGAGCCTTCTTAACGCATCAGGCACTTACCTAATGAAAGCAAAGTAGAAGAGGGGCGCAACATTAAGGAGAGATGCGTTGAATTACGCAGCTAAGAGAGGGTGAGAATGCAGAATGAGCCTAGTGAACAAGGCATGAGTTAAAGGCAGAGACTTGGGGAAGTAATTTGCGCAGCTTGCTAATCTACAAGCTCTGAAACGCAAAGGATAGTGAAAGAGATATGCAAGTGAGGTAGCATGGAGAGAAATGTGGATCAAAGTAATAGAAAATGATGGTTTGTTGTCTTAATGTTGATATCGGCTCCAGAGAAAGATTGGGAGGCAACGAATCCCTACAAGACAAATGAAAGGAGCAAAGGGAGAAGACTCCAAGGAACAAAAGTTGCGTAAGGAAGGCTATGAGCTACGAGAGCAATAAAAGACTCTCCTTCGCCACAAAAAGACATGGTCTTGATGAAAAAGCAAGGGCAACAAAGGCTGAAAAACTCATGAAGGGATGACTAATCTGCCCATAGTTTGGGCAAAACAAAACGAAGAGAGATCAAATTTAAACAAAACGTAAATCCAAATTGCTATGGTGCTAATTAAACAATGATATAACAAATATATTGATAAAAATCAAAGATATAAACGTCGTCAGATGAATATGAGCTTGCAAAACAAATACCAATATTATAATAGACAATTAGAAAACCTGCATGCACCGAGATATGTAAAAAGATTATAAGATATTATTTTTTTGAATCCTGCAATAAAAAAACGTGAGGATAAAAAGAAGATGAGCCTTGCAATTGCCCGACAGAGGTTAAAAACTAAATGCAGATTGAAATGGGTTTGGCGATAAACCAGCCAAACCAAAAAAAATCAAACACAACACTCTGGCGGCAAGTCGACCAAAGAGGGTTAGAGAACACGATATCACAAAACCTGCAACACGAGAATTAGCAAATGAAGTTCAAGCTTCTCTCTCAAACAAGAGTCTCCAACAAAATGTGCTCCAAAGAATGGTGACCTTCAACACTACACTCAAACAAGGATTAGCAACTCAAGCTCTGATACTATGTAAGGAAAATAACAAGAGCAAGGAAATAAAATAATCGAAGAGAGATAGATGGTGAAGAAATTGTTACCATGAGAAAAGCATGAATATAGAGCAAACACCCAATAGCCAATACAAGGAGACAAGAAGATTTTGAAAGGGAAAAAATAAAAAAAAACCCTCTTTAAGAGAGAGAGAGAGAGGAGTTACTAAGTAACTCACCAATCTAAGAATGCCAACATCCATAATAGGTGTGTGCAAAGTGTCAATATCCTCTTAAGGAGGATGAGCTAATTTCCTTAATAAGGAATTACAAAAAATGAAATGTAGAGATTCCATACAATTTCCTAATTAAATAAAAGTAGTATGTCTTAGTTTATCTTTAAATAAATACAACCAAGGAAATATTAACTATTCTAACATGAACACAATTGTAATCTTTGGATGAAGCCAACAAGACCAACTAGGTGGTTTTCTTCCTCAAAAGCAATACTTTCAAGATTGTTTTCATCCTCAAAAATTAGAGATGAATACAAATTCTCTCAAATGCAAGAGCAAATATCATTTCATGTTTAACCTCAACAATGAGCCTGCAACCTCCTTTTGTAACATTCTAAGGGTAATAAAATATTGATTTCCCCTTTTCTTCCAAATTCTCTTTTCTTCAATTAAATAATAAATCCTTTACAAGGGCAAAACATGTTTTCATAAATAATTTGCCTTTGTTGCTTTTTTATATTTAGTCCTTAGTACATCTTAAGTTATAATTGTTTAATTCCTTATTCTTGTTTCCATTCCTTGTGAGAAAAAGATGAAGCAGTTGCTCTTCAGATCGATATGAATTTTTTACTATACTATAATGCATAATGCTTTTGAGAACGTAGGATGATAAATTGAACATCTATCTAAAAGTATCATACAAAAGCTTGGAGAGCTCCCAAAATGATTGAATCACATTTTGAAGGCATCATGAAGTTTACTAAATCCAATTAAATCTCACTAACATGAAGAAAATCATTGCTTGATCAATCTTGTGGTTTCTATGAAAGTTGGAGTTCTCCCTTACCTACCAATACGCATATGAGAAAACCAAGAATAGGCTAATTCTTAAAACTGATTCTGCTTGAGAAGAGGAAATTATACCATAACAATCGACTTCTTCAATTTAAAACATACAGTTTTTTTCCCCCTTTATTTCATTCTCAATGCAGTTAGTTGTTTATAATGAGGGGTTGTTTTGAAGGAAGTGAATCACCTCTTCACAAAGATTTCTACCTTTTTATGAATAGCATATCATTTTCAATAGAGCTTTTATTTATGATACATTATATGTATTTGTCTTAGTGGATTCATTTGCCTTTTTTATAAGCATTAATTTTATAAGATAATCAAGTTTCTGCCATTTAGAGTGTTTTTTTTTTAATTGTTATCAACCACAATTAAAATCCATATTGCTGCCGTAGTTTAGTGGGTCTTATAGGGTGATCCAATTATGATGAACCCAAAAACCTTCGCTGGACAAGTCACTTACTAGTTGATACTATTCAACTATTCAAAAGACAAGTCCAAAACTTCAAGTTAGCAGTCATTTTGACTAATTCAATGGGCTTGAATGGAGAATGTTTTTTTAAAGACTGCATTAAGTTAAATATAGCTTTCAATTATACAAACTGATTTTTCAATAGTAAATTATCTAATAATAATGTAAATACTGATACTACAGCAAACTCAAGTCCACTATATTACAGCGACTGATTGAAATAAAAATTACCAGACAACAGGACACTTTCAAATCCAGTCTCAAGCCAAGTAACGTCCAACAGGTCCCTTGGAAAATTAAAAAAGAAAAAACTTTATTTTCAATTCTTAAAAAAAACGCAACAAACTTGAAAAGGAAAAAGTAAAGGTTTCTCACTCATGTCAATACAGATTTCAATTTTGTTTTCTGTTTCTACCTAGAATATTAATCTTCAAAATAAAAAAAAACTTGTAGTTGAAACAATTTATTGTATAATTGAAGTACACTTGAAAATAAAAATATGAATTGAATCCATTGAGCCAAACCAACCAGCGAAAGTGGGACGCTCACAAAGTTGACATCCTCAGCTGGCTTGCTCTACAGGGTATGTTGAGGTAAATAAGGCTGGCCTGGGACATTGCTTAAGATGAAACTGGAGCCTATAAAGTCTCGAGGTAACACCTTGAAAAAAACACTTCACATATAATTGCAAAATAATGCAACAGATGATCAAACATTGGAAAACAATTTAGTACATACCTGAGTAGACTTTAAAGTAAAATAAACAAAAATCATTTTAATAATGCAATGGGGTTATGCTATAATACAACATTACGGTACATATCATTAACCAAATAGGCCTACAGTTTACCATGCCCGTTGACTTAAGGAACTTAATAGTCACAGCAGTTATTTACAGTTATATCATCAATCCCAACATCTGTATTTACAGTATGCTATTATGTGGAAAGGTTTTAATTGTGGTTTTATTTTCTTAAATATCATCCAACCAATGTAGTTTGAATTCAACAAAAACTTTCATGAGGTTGCAATCCTCACTCATCCCCTGCCGTGTTCCCTTCTCTCCATCGCAAGGAGAAACTATCTCATGTATATAGTTGAAGCTAGGTTCCTCAAGGAATATACTATTTAGTATCATCAATCGATATATTACCTGCACACAGTGCATGCATTATTTATATCAAACATGCAACAAAATGCAAACTAGTTCTAAGCATATTTACAAGTCTAATAACTATACCTATGGTGTCTCTCTACTGATATTTCCATGCTAATTGAGGGGGATGAGGGAAGGAGAGACGAGGAGGAAGCTTTTGAAATCATTAAAATGCAGACACCACTTGAACATGCAGCCTGTTTGAGCCCCAAAGTCTAACAATATGTCTATTTTTCTTTTATTTTAGATGGAGTGAAGTAATTTTTTCACAAGCAAAAATGAAAACGATTATCTAGAATCTAGAGAGAGTGGTGTAAATTGTAAGCAACATAGAAAACGCATGGAAAAATTTGACAAATTCATATACACAGATTAAAATTCTAATAGTCAAGCAAGTAAAATAAAAAGGGAAACTCAAGTCTGTAATTATATTTAAATATTTAGTACCAAAATTGGTACCCATATGAAATTTCACCTAGCAGTCAAGATTGTAGTCAATAACCATGTTATTCTTGTCATATTATCAATTTCAGCTGAGTTGTCCTAAGCATTTTTTAAAAACGCGCAGATGTATTGTGATATATCGCGCGACGTTTTAGCAGAAGATATAATCGCCGAAAAACTCGGCCACGAGTTTTTTAAAATATCGCAGTGGATTTTTTGCAGTAAAACTTGCCATTAAACGCCAAATGTCGGTCGAAATTGCAGTCAACAGGAGGGGAAGGTTTATTAAAGCGCTTCTGTCATTTTTTGTTTGCATTTCTTTTCCGCGACAACGCGTTTTTCTTCCATGACGGAGTATTATTTCGCAGCATTTCGTCAGCTTCAAACGCTAGGGCATGCCATTTCGCGGACGCTGCAAGTTTGTAAGGGTTTGCAGATAAGTAAACAAAATTATTTTAATATTTTAATCTCAAAATACAATTAAAACTTTACAAAATTGGAGTATAATTTACTATTTAGTATTTACTATTATTATACCATTTAGTATTTACTATTATTACTATATATGATTTAGCAATGGTATTACCGTATTACTATATTAAAAAATATTAGATTTTAATATTACTAAATACTATTATTATAATTTATAATTATTACAAAATACTTATTTTATTTGTATTTTATAGTTGTATTATATTATTTAATATTTAATACACAATTATATTAGAGAATGCTTTTTTTTTTAATTTTATTTAAGAATAATTTTATTATTGAATTCTAAAAATAGTAAATATTTAATAGAAGATTTATAATGACAACAATTATGTACAAAGTAACAAATTTCTAAATAACAAAGTAGTCATTAAAATGTATTTATTTTCTAATTATATATTTTAAGAAATTATATATTTTCAAACGTTATTGAGTCAGCCGAGTTATTGCCAAGTCCGAGTTTTTCAACTATGGACCTCCCTACCAATTCACCAAGTGGTCAAGTGTTGATCTATTTTTGTCAGCTAAAAAGTGTGCAGATTGCTCAAAGATGAGCAATACCAATTTACCAAGTGATCAAGTGTTGGTCTATTTTTCTCAGCTAACAATATTTGCAGATTGCTAATAGATGAGCAATAACAAAAAGAAAGAGAGCAAGTTTTCAATGGTTTGGGAACTCAAACATAGGAAGGATGGAATGCCAGGGGTTGGAATCTGAAGGAAGAACGACAGTAAATGACAATGTCAAAAGGTGACAAGCAGGAATCCAAAATCCCCCATGTACTGAAAGTTAAGTAAAATGACAAGGGGCACACTTTTGGCCCTTGCTCAAGCAAAAGAAAATCATAACAGAAGTGGCAGGAACACAAAGAAAGTCTGCCAAAGGAATAAGTCACTTAAATATTGGTGAAACCAAGTGGCATGGCCAACTAGAAACAGAACCGATAGTGGCAAAGGTACATCAGACGATGCCATGTCTTGTGGGTTGGGAATGACAACATAAAAATGTAAAAGCCAGTTTAAAATGGCACTCAAGGTGGAGAAACAAACCTGAAAATGCAACTAGGGATATTTTGCACTTTTTAAGAGGTTGTGCCAATCTAAAATAATGATATAAGTGGCAATGACATCGTGAATGATGCCAATACATGAAAGGGACCAAGAAAAGTAAAAAACCACCATCTTTAAGTGGCGTTGCCATCAGTAAAAATGTGATTCAAGTACTGTAGCGAGGAAAATGTGACTAACATGAAAGAATAAAGGAAACAAGTGAGATTTTATGCTTTTTGAATGGTTTTGCTAGTTCAAAAGCGTGATAAGCATTACGGGAATAGTAAAAACATTGCCAGTAAAAGTCAGTCCAAATACTGAATGGATGTAGTGCTTTTCCAATGGTATTGCCAAGACGAAATTCCTCCTTGATGCTAAAATCAGCAACTTCAGATTTCCAGAAGGGAATAATCATTAAAGCATAAAACTATGAAATCATGGACAGTCTTTGATATGGGTGACCTATTTTGAGAAGAGCTCAGATTTAAAGTAAATGAAAGAGACTATCTCAGACTAATTAGAGTGACTAATGTCTCTTTTCAAAGGATAAAGATTGGGGTTGGTTTAAAGCATTATTCCATTATTATTTTCCTTAGAATCTTTTAATAGAGAGCTTATAAATAAGTGCCTTGAGCTTAATGAAGGTAATGAGAGTTTTGAGTTAGACATAAACTTTTTTCCAACTTTGAAGTCAATTATTATGTCAAGATTCAAGAAGTTAGTAATAAAAACATCTGTGGACTTTTCTTAACACCTGTCATCCACTTTTAATCAGTAGCTCTGCATGCTTTTAAGATTGATGTCTTTAATGGCATATCATCTTTTGTACTTCTTGTGGCTTATGTCAAATAAATCCTATTGTTAATACTAGCTCATTGGTCTTTGCTTTAAACACGGAACAGTGTTTTGTTTTAAGTTCATATTTTTATTGAGTTGGATAAACTAAAAATCTCATTAATACTTCCAGTCTTGTGCTCCTACTTCTGAGATAAAAAAAAAATAGATATAGATTGTTTTCAATCATTTTTTTACATGCAAAAACCCCAGAAGGTAAATTGTTAGTGAGCATAATAACTATCTAGATTATTTGGCACCAAAAAAATCTGACAGGGCATTATGGCAATAGTAAAAACATTGCAAAGACATTGCCAGTAAAAGTCAGTCCAAATACTCGATGGATGTACTACTTTTCCAATGGTATTGCCAAGATGAAACTCCCTCTTGATGCTAAAACCAGCAACTTCAGTTTTCCAGAAGGGATAAATCATGAAAGCATAAAACTATCAAATCATGGACATTCTTCGACATGGGTGGCAGATTTAAAGTAAATGAAAGAGACTATTTCATACTGATTAGTTATTAGAGTGATTGTTGTCCCTTCTCAAAGGATAAAGATTGGGCTTGATTTAGAGCTTCTTTAATGCATTATTCTATTATTATTTTCCTTAGAATCTTTTATTAGAGAGCTTATAAATAAGTGCCTTGAGCTCATTAAAGGTAATGAGAGTTTTGTGTTAGACATAAACTGCATAAATATTTTTTCAACTTTGAAGTCAATTTATTATGTCGGGATTCAAGAAAATAGAAATAAGATCTGTGTTCAACTTTTCTTAACACCTGTCATCTACTATTAATCAGTAGGTCTGCATGCTTTTAACATTGTTCTCTTTAATCTCATATCATGTTTTGTATTTCTTGTGGCTTATGTCAAATCAATCCTATTATTAATTCCAACTCATCGGTCTTTGCTTTAAACATGGAACAGTGTTTTGTTTGAGTTTAGATTTTTATTTAGTTGCATAAACTAAAAATCTCATTAGTACTTCCAATCTTATGCTCCCACTTCTAGATCAAAAAAATAAATATGGATTGTTTTCAAGCATTTTTTTATATGCAAAATCTCGGAAGGTAAATTGTTAGTGTACATAAATAACAGTCTAGATTATTTGTTTTAGATTTTAGATGTAGATTATCAAAGAGCCTTCCCAACAAATTTTTAGAGGGGATCTCCTCACATACTATTCTGATTCCAGTTATCCTGAAACAAACAAATTAAAATGCTAACAAAATTGATGGCTGGATTTCCATTAAGAAAATGACATTTCACTATATATATTTAGGCATCAATAGCAATGACAGACAATTTATTGATCTAGATGGAGTAGGAATGAAAATTAGTGATGAAAACGAAAATACACAATCTTACCTGCCAAGCCAAACTCTATTATTGACCATTGAGAAGCAATGATGAGTAGGCCATAATCACTATAAGGGCTGATCACCTACCACAATAGCCAACTTAAAGCACAAAACTTCTGATGGTTCTTGCTAAAGTGCGTGATGCTAGCTTTCCAGCCAGATCCACTGGCAAAACAAATGCTTGCTGCTGAACTGAACGTGGAAGCTATAACATCAAATAAAAAGATGATCAAGAGGTTAGTAGAGTAAGTTAGTAACATAAAATATTAGAATGGAGGTAGTTGCAACAAAAGTCTCACATGCCCTCTTAATCAGAATACAGGATCAAACATATAAATTATATTGGCTGGATCATAACTATTTAATCACTGTTTATTGAATACCTCCAAAAAGACTGAAAGCATGGGTAAAAGCTTCTCAAAAGAGTTTACTTGTTGAAGAACAATTATAACCTCTTCCAATGTTTTTTGAACATTGGTTCCTTTCCATAGAGCATTCTCTTCTTCCTGGAACAAAGAAGAAATCATGTAATAAAAAATATGTTCATTGACCAATTCAGTCAATTCAAAAGAACAACATATTACAGACAACAGGATTCGACGCAATACTTAGTGTAAAAATTTGACTTACTGCGCCATGGTTCATGTTTTCAACAAATCCATTTGACAACAATAGGATGAGGCGCCGCAAGGTTATCAAGTTTTTTATGTCTTCATCCTCCACAAAGCGTAAGGTAATTGGAGGAGCCATGGGCAAGTTTGCAATAACAATAGATGCAGTTCTCTCAAATGCTGACCGATTAAGTGCATCAATACCCTACAATATAGCAATAGAATAACAAATTGCCACAGGTTATGTAAGTTTTTTTTATTTTGTACATTCAGGCACTGACTCCTCAATGCACAAATCATTGAATGCACATGAGAGATGCATGCACACCTTGGCCAGCTCTTCAAGAAAAATTTCCCTCACAAAGTGACCCTGGAAATCAAGTGTAGCATATATAGTTTTCCATTTTATTAAGTTAAAAACATTTATGAGCAAAAATTTGCTGCAAGATTATATAAAAAATCCTACAGAATGTAAACTTCAATAAATAGCCACAATAAAACATAATCAGTATAAAATATCTTTTGTTTCCTACTACCTGCTCACTTAGGGTAAATGTAAGGATGCGATTCCGCAGCAGCACAGACTCATTGTCAGCTTTTTTTGGTCTTGTTAAAGTGTCATCTGTTGTTGACCGTAAAGACTGCCAGCAAAAAGTATTTTAGACTAGTTCCGTTAATTCTTAACCTTGAATTAGCAGTAAATATAAGTACAAGGCACATTTATTGCAGACAAAGGAGCAACGCCACTCATATTAATATTAATAACCTATTTCTTGAGCCAAGACACATCATTATCCTCTACTGTGTTAATTTAGAACACAAAAATTATCAAAAAATATCTACCAGTGCACTTGATTGAGATTTTGAAGCTTCACCAGTATGAGATCTAAATTATTCATATTCAATATTTTGGGTAGCAAACTAACCTCAGAAACCAAAGATTCTAAACGATCAATCCTGAATGTACCATCCTGCCACATTGTAAATTATTGACATATAATAACATTGCTTACAGTATGCTTGATTTTTTAAATATACTTTGAAAAACTCAGATAAAAAACCTTGTACAAAAGAGCTTGAAGTGTTGATCTGAGTTGAGGAGAATTGTCAGTGAGGATTTTACGTGCAATCCATGGATATGAACTACTCAAGACCTTGTAATTCGGATCACTGGAAAGTGCAACGCCCTCCAGAACTGCCAAACTGAAACATTTATGCAAAATAATAAAGGTGAAACCAAGATGAGTTTTGATAATCAAATTCAATTTGTCTCCTCTCTTTGTAGACAAGATGATTTATAGGTTTCTGCCTACTTAAAAAAATAACACCAAACCACAAGATATTAATTCTCTAGTGCATGTCTTTCATGCATTTCAATAATACAACACCAATGTTACATCAATGTCTGCATTAATATTACTGTTCAACAAAGGTGCTATCTCATAATGGACCTGACCCAAAGTAATCATCTGACATCAAACTCTCTCAAGAATGCAACCATGTTAAAAAGAAATTATGAAATGATGAAGTCAAGTGATTAGAGGTACATATTAGTTGATCTATTGAGAGATGGTTTCCCTAGTTAAATAGTGGACCAAGTGACTAAGAATGCTAGCAATATTTTTTCTTAACTGGAAGAGAGGCAGGCAACTACAATACATGGCCAGAATGAATGAGAGTTTAAATTTTTCAATTGAAAATCCTTTGAAGTAATTTCAAATAACATGATCAGCAGTGTGAAGATTGAATAACCAGATTAAATAGTTGGAGCATAGTAGATCAGTTACATGTGAAGGCACACATTGTAGCTCGTAAAGTAAACCAGAGATTGATGAATCTAGGGACACTTGGTTAAGAGGTGAGATGCTTAGACAGCATTGGTGCTAAACAAAGTTAAAGAAAACATGGAAACATTTGAAGTTTCCCCAACATTGAATTTCATAATTTTGGGAAAATGCTATAGTCCATCTCATCATGTCTTTCATGCATTTCAATAATATAACAACAATGTTACATCAATGTCTGCATTAATATTACTGTTCAACAAAGCAATCTTATACAGGACTAACTAGACATAGAGAAATTAACCAGTGCTTTGCTAGTCATCTGTTTATTCAATTGATGAAGAAGATCTACTTTAGAATCTTTTTCATCTACCACACATGGAGAATTTTAGCATTGCTTGATGATCGTAGCCATGGCATTGACATGAATAGAACCTATACAAAGACATGAAGATGTGTGCAACCATCTCATAATGTGGACCTGCCCAAAGTAATCATCTCACATCAAACTCTCTCAAGAATGCAACCATGTTAAACAGAATTCATTGAATGAAGTTAAGTGATTAGAGTAACATATTAGTCGATCTATTGAGAGATGGTTCCCCTAGTTAGATAGAGGACCAAGCAACTAAGAATGCTAGCAATATTTTTTTTTTTAACGCAAGAAAGGCAGGTAACTAGAATATATGGCCAGAATGAATGAGAGAATTTTTCAATTGAAGTTCCTTTTAAGTAATTTCAAATAGCATGGGAAGCAGTGTGAAGATTCAATAACCAGATTAAATAGTTGGAATGTAGTATTTCAGTTCCATGTGAAGACACACATTGTAGCTAGAAAAGTAAACTAGAGATTGATGAATCTAGGGACACTTGGTTAAGAGGTAAGATGCTTAGACAACATTGGTGCTAATCAAAGTTACTTTAAACATGGAAACATTTGAAGTTTCCCATACATCAAATTTCATAATTTTGGGTAAATGCTACAGTCTATCTCACTACGAGTTCAAAATTGAAGAAGCCAAATAGTAAAATCAAATTCAAACTGTGGGTATGTTGATCTAAAACTTATGTTAAGAAAAATAAATGATAATTGTAAATCACATCCAAATGCAATATGAAAAAATCATGCTGTCTACATGAGACAGTTCCTTATAATCCAAAAAAAAAAACTCCCAATACAAAAGCAACTAAAGAATACCTATCCTAGTAATTGTTAAGATCATTTAACTAGAAGTTTTCAATGTTCATGCATCTGATGAATGTAGTGAAGTGTTTCTTTGTTTTCTAAAAGGTAAGAAATATGCATTCATACAGGTGGTAACAATCACCTTCGAATAACTAGCGAGAAATATGAAGGTATCTGAAACTTGAATTTGTACCTACAAAACAGATTGATTGACGAAGTCATTATAAAACATTTGGAGACTCCAAAAAGTTATAAATGGAATTCAAGATTAAAATGAAATATTGTATAATGGCAGTTATTATAATTTATAATAACTTCACACTCCTCAATCCCTAAAGCATATTCAGCTAAGCCATGGAATAAGGACTAGACTTTGGTGACTTTAACTTTGAGGGGAATTCATCCATAAACATTAACAGTGTGAAAATCATTTGAAGTGATAAAAGCAAAGGAAGCAGTTTATGACTGATTATGCATATATTATCAGTGTCAATAGTTATGCATAAAATGAGCTGCATACATACATAGGGCATGGAGACGAACAAGAATAACAAGTTAAGGATTATAACTAACCCTATTTACAGTAGTTTAAACTTTAAACTAGGTCAGCTATAAATATATGGGAATTACGTAAGTATACCTTAGCCATGCAGGAATGTAAGAATGTCAATAGCTAACTTGATTAAAGGAAAACACAATTTAATTGAAATATTAAAATCACATCCTTCCAAACCTAACAAGATAAATAGCAGTATATAACCCTGACATACATTGTCTGCCCCAAATTGCCTGATAAATCTCCAAAATTTATGTTTCGAACTCCCTTACTCACTGCATTCTTGAAAATATCTGCAGTAAAGCAGTTCAATAGAAAGTAAATATTTATTCAGTTGCTTGGCTGATAACCAAGATTACTTCAGTTTGCTAATCAAGCAATCACTGAAATGTAAAATCCCTAATAATTGTGCAACTCTTCAATTACAATGTCACTAAAGTTCATTTAAGTACATACCAAGTGGATCAAACAAGAAACTTAAATACGAGAAAATGAAAACAAATGCAGGTTCTGTTTCTGTGAAAACAGTCAACTATTGTTAAAATAATATAAAGCTTTTCCTACAAAGTGATAGAGGAAACACATGAAAGATCTACCTGTCAAGGCTTTTGCAACATCACTCTTTTGAGAAGTTGGAGGAAGCAGCCTACGACTCAAAAAAGGCATCAAATTATCGAAAAGAGAAGCTGAATTTTCAGAAGGGCTAAGACATCATAGCTAGAACAAAACATGCCAAAAACCTGCAAAATGGCTTACCCAAGAGTGACAAAATCTCCAGCCAAGTCATCAAACTCTCGGTTGACCAGGTGCAAACAAGCTTCGATTAGTCCTTCTCTTAAATCTTGGTTAAATTCACCCATCATTCCAAAATCTGGGAAATTGGACAAATTCATTCAGACTGATGATGAAAGGATCAGTGAATGTGCCAAATTCATATTGCACAGTTTGTTCTCATAAGTGATAGTAGCCAATATTAATATAAAAGACAATTTCTTGAAAGAAAACAACCAGAATTATTCGATGTTTGATCAAATAGAAGTAAACCAACCATAATTATTATTCAACAGACAAATAAAACAAATTGATGTTGTCAAATTAACTGATGATACAAAGATTACAGATAATTTTTAAGAGAAAGGTATGAGTGAACTCACACCTATGTATGCCAATTTCCCATCATAAGTACGTAGAAGGTTCCCAGGATGTGGATCAGCGTGATAAAATCCACATTCTAATAATTGGGTCAAAGAGCAGTACACTCCCACCTGATGAAGTGATTAAAATTTAAAGTGAATGAACCATGTGATAGCACATCATAAAAATATAGACATCATCTGAAATCAAGAACTGGAACTAAACAATCCATGTTTCCCAAAACAAATGCAGATACAGACACCATCTGAAGTCAGTAATTGAACCTAAACCATCAATTTTATATCCAGTTGGATATAAACTGAAAATTCAATTCATACATCTAGAAGAATTCTTTATGTTTTTTTAAAAAGTTACCATTATTTGCTTACCTCTACTAGGTGAAGATCTTTTACTTCAGATAGTTTTTGACCCTGCACAGTACTGCAATCATTTTACCCAGCTAACAACATGATTCTGATCATTATTATATTGAAAAACAAAGTTATCTTCAACTATTAATGTCAAGGTGTCAATGGAAGCCATATTTGCACCTCAACCCATTCCATAACAAGCACTCGACGACTTGATAGCTCCTTGTACATTTTTGGTACAACTACATCAGGCAATCTCCCAAAAAGTTGTCTGTAAATAACAGTAAGAACAAAGTAAGAACAAAAAAAGTAAACCATAAATTGATCCTCTATTTTATATGTTTAGTGTTCATCTACAATTAAACCTAGCCATACACATAAATAACATAGTTATTTTCAGACCCGCTTTCTTAATGGGATAGAACACCATCCATACTTCTTAGGAAACCATCCCCTGCACCTTGAACTATTTCCTACAATGTCCCTTCTACACTTGATGTTTAAAATACTTTGATAATCTTTCATATGAAGCTTGACTGTTACTCATTCCTTCCACCCAGTCAAACTAATTATTTTGACATTTCATAAAGAATCTGTGATATTTTAAACAGTGATGGACAATTATGATTTTTTTGTCTAAAACATTTTTATAAGTTTCTTGTTTTAAAAATACTAGGTTGATGCCCTTTTTAATTCTCTTCAATTTGTGAAAAAAGGTTCCCAAAGAACTCCAGGTAACAGTAAAATGAACATACATTCCAAATAGTTGCAGCAACCCAATTACTGATTCATAATATGGAATTGAGCATGAACACAATAAAGGCACTGCCAACTGGCTGGAAGTAAATAATTCATTAGAGATTGTCATCAAGAGAAATTTTTATTAGGCTTGTTAACTGGGTTCTCACACATTTTTGAGCAAATATTAGAAAAATTAAACCTTCATTTTCTAAAAGCTTCATCAGCAGATGTTTTTTGAATAAATAAAAATTCATACCACTACTTATAGTTTTAAGCAACTTCCATCTATTGCTGCACAAAGCAAGTCTATAAAAAAGCACGCATAAGGTTAAATGGTATTAAAAAAGTTAATGATCATTGGTAGGTTCACAGTCAATCAATGGTGGGATTGGCTAATGCAAATGTACTTAAGTCTAAGACACACCAATTCAAGGCTAGGAATCGTGAATCCAGGCCAACATTGAGGTTTGTGAGGTTCTTGTCTCAATTTTCTGACTTGGCATGTACAAGCTCCAAACTTACCTAGTCCAAGCTCAAGTCTTGCTATGTCCTTTCCATTCCCCACATCAAATTAAAAAACAAAGATTATCAAGCTGTTAAAAGAAGAATTAAAGAAAATACTAAAATCCCACATGGGATTTTAAACATCCAAATGACCTTTTAAACACACTTTTTCAGTTTTCCATTTTATTTTTCCTTTTCCACACATGCTCACTCATACTGCTTTTCTATTTCTGCTTGTAACTAGTAGATTGCTCATGAGTAAGGTCTAGATATAGTTTGAATTGCAGGGAACAAGTGCATAGGAAGAGTTTACATAGGGGGTTGGCTTTCTCTTTAACGGAATTTCAAGCATTTAGAAGAGATAAGTACAATGAATTCTAGTATCTTCACTCTGTTAAATTCATTCTTCCCCTTCTCCTTCATTCAATCTGCTTTTTTCTTCTTATTTATTCTAAATTTAAAATTTTAAAGGAACGTAATTAAAAATCCAAAGTTTTTATCATTTTCCTATATCGTTTTTTGAATCTAACTTTCATTTTACGTGGGTTTTTTCTCCCTTGAGTTATTAATTCTACTGCCTTTTTTTGCTCTAAAGGTTTTTAACTTCTAACATTTCGGAGCTGCCAAAAATCCTTCCCAAGGGCACAGCAATCTAGGTATGAAGAATGAACAAGTGTTTTGAACGAATAAAGTGTTAGTTCTTTTTCTTGTTGATCCTTTTATACCTGCGGCTCAGATATATTCCTCTATATGCCCAAACACTGATTCAACAAGAAAAACAAATAACATTCAACAAGGTTCATAAACCTTCTACACTTTGAGCTCCACATCACTCAGGTAGGTATACCTTATCTGGACACACATAACCCCTTGTGACAAACAACAACTTGCAGATATATAACTGTGGAATAGCTTTCAAACCTATAGGTAACATGTACCTCAATGTTTATACCAAATCTTATGCAATATCTCACTTGCATAAAGTATGTTTGAAAACCAGACCTACTCTAACACCTTCCTCTAAACATGAAGGGAAAATATTTTCTTTGATGTTTTGATTAATGGATCCCTGAAATACCCCACATCCCACACAGACCATTGCCTTGTCCAATGGGCAGCAGAGTCAAACATAACAGTGCAAAAGGAAGATTATGAACAAAGAAAACAAAACAGTCTGATATGTCTAATGCCTTACATCCAACACACCCTGTCACTCAAGTTCTACTTATGGATTCACCAGTGTGTTCAAATATAAAACTACCTATTCAAAGTATTTAACCCTCCACTGGAAGAGACCCTGGAATAGACAATACATTAATCAGCATCCACTGAAAGGCAAGCTTGAAATATCCTTAATAACCCAAACTCATACATATTTGATAACAAATCCCAAATCACAATCATCCTCTAAATGAGTCTATTGCAGATCTACAATAGACAAGACCAAAACACCCTTGATGCCTTAATCTATGTGATCGAGAAATCTAAATGGAGACAACTTGATAACTAGTACAACAATACTGAAGTTTCATTCATAAAGCTAACTATTACAATGGATGCCCTTCTCTGAAACCAAAAAGAGATCAAGAACGCCCTATATGCAAAGAAAAGGAAGAATATTTACAGAAGAACCACACTTGGAACCTGCCTTCAAAACAACGAAAAATGGAACCCTCTTTGGAACCTCCTTGTGCTACAGAAAAATCGGAACCATTACAACAGAGAAAAGAAAGGAATACATAGAAGAGGGAAACCCTAGAAAAGACATCCATTTGACATCTGTCCCTTCGTGAAATCTGATTTGCACCAACTTTCTTTCTCCAACCGACTGACTGATCTTTCTTTATAAGATCCCAAAAACAATTTGACCTGCATCGCCACCTGTCTGAAAACATTAACTTGGCCAATAAATACAGATCCATCGACAATCTGGTCAAAATATCTGCCCCTGCAACCAGAATGAACCGCCATACGACTCGAAACCCTTTGCAAAGGTTTGAATATTCAAATAATACCCGTTCCAACGGTCACCATGGCGCAGAAACACTATCAACGGCCCAGATCAAACCCTAAATTCATCTTTAAACTGTGTCGGTCGATCTTCTTTTAAAACACCCACGAGCCTGAGCAAATGAAACACTTAAACCAAATCAAAGACTCCTCGGACATCCACATGGCACTACATTATTGGCCTTGGAAATTCTTTATTCCTCTTTACCTGCGATGATCAACTTGGTCAGGTGTCACTTAGGCATGATCCCGCGAAAACTATCCATCGTGCAACTCGCGATCAAGGCATTAGGCCTACCGTTAGATTGAATTAGATCTGCTTTACCTTTATCGTTCTTTGAAAACCAAGACCCACGATCTGATCTAGACACATGTCGCAAAGGCGTGATTCCATAAAGAGTAAACTATCCTCATCTTCTGTTCGTGGGATCGCGCACACGGTTAGATAAAATCTGATCTGACCGCTCATTAACTTCCTATCAAAGCCCCTGGCCCACGATCTTAGATGGCTACGTGTCAACAAGGCGTGATGTCGCGGTGAATAAACTTTGTGCAACTTTTGTTCACGGGATTACGCCAACCGTTAGATGAAATCTAATCTGCTTAACACTTTAACTTTCTTTGGCTCTACCTTGGTCCCGCCACTTTCCACGTGTCGCATAGGCGTGTTTCTGCGAAGAATATCTTCCCTACAGCTTTTGATCCCAGAATCACGCCAAACATTTGATCAACTCAGATCTGAACTGACTTTATCTTGCCGCTAGCCTTGAAAACATTGACCCCACAATCTGAAAACGAACACTTGGCGCCCAGGCGTGATTCCTTGAAGGGTAAACATTGGGCACTTTGTGATCAAGGCATTACGCCTACCGTCGGATTGAATCAGACCTGCTCGACATCTTGCAATAAATAAAACACCACGGGGACATTTAAACTTAAGAAATATTAAAACGAGCCCCGCTAGGACTTAGGACTGTAACACCCCAAAATTGGCATCTTGCAACCTTAACCAATTTTGTTGCATTTGTCATTCTTCTGAATCACCAAAGTCCTATTGTACTAGGCAATTCTAAGTTTTCACTAACTCTACTCGACCTAAGTGTCAAATGTAGAAAACCCTAAATCTACATTAATCATACATCGTATTTAATTCCTAAATATCTATTGGCTAAACAAACCTGATGATCGAATTAATTTAATTATAAAGTCCTAGCACTTTAATTAAATTAAATTCACCCTCTTTAGCTGAGACACA
>MU224268.1:123664-136681 GCA_018584345.1 Thuja plicata
GTAATGCGATGGTCATCGGTTCGATCCCGATAGCTGGCTCGTTTTTATTCTTTTCATTTCTTACCATTAAAAACCATAGATCTATGAAATAACGAAAAGACTCTTCCTTTTCGGATCGTGGATCCGCTGGGTCTGTCGTGGCATGATTCGTTTCAACTAGAAACGAAATCAATGATTGAAACATATCTTTTTTTCTCTCTACAATATTTTCAAAATTGAAGAGAATTTGTTTCTCTATCTCTATATAAAATCATTCCAATATTCGTGTTATATTATTCCTCTTTCCAACATTATTTGTTCATTTCTTGAAATAAAGAGTTTTTTTATGTCCCGTTATCGCGGACCTCGTTTAAAAATAATAAATCGTCTCAAAAATTTACCAGGACTAAGTAAGAAAACATCCAACAGAATTAAAAAGCCTGTAAAAAAAAACATTCTAAACCTATTAAACCTTCTAAATATCCTGTCCGTCTAAAAGAAAAACAAAAATTACGTTTTCATTACGAACTTCCAGAGCGTCAATTACTTCAATATGTTTGTATTGCTAGAAGAGCCAAGGGATCAACAAGTCAAGTTCTATTACAATTACTTGAAATGCGCTTGGATAATATCCTTTTTCGATTGGGTATGGCGCTTACTATTTCTGAAGCCAGACAATTAGTCAACCATAGGCATATCCTGGTCAATGGTCGTATCGTAGATATACCAAGTTATTGTTGTAAACCCCAAGATTTAATCTCTATAAAAGAGAAACAAGGATTGATAAATATAATTAATCAAAATATATTTATTTCGAGTCCTGACATCGTTAAGGTGAAAGCCTTGCTTTGAACGGATTGGGAGAGCCCCCTTTATTGGGAAAATGACTTGATCACAACCACCTGAACAGATGTCCTTACTACAAACTGATGTTCTAGTTTTCCAAAAACCCTCTATCTGTTGGCGCGGAAGGTCAGAGACCAACTAAGACGCCCCACATTCTTACGGCTTTTAGTAGAGATAACCCTTTGGGAAGCAATTCCTTTGGGGTCCGAAGCTTGGTATGCCTGAGAAGTGAGTGCATATGTAAGGAGGAGCCCGTGCTTCCAAGCTTCTAAGTTATCCGCTAAGAGTAAGCGTAGCTGAACTTCGGTTCAAGTGAGGATTCAACAGATATTGTCCTGGCTATCCTAGGATTGTAACGTGCTTGTTCTGGTACTACAAACATTCTGCTTAATGTGTTTTGCGTGGGTGTATCACTTGAAACAATCGAAACTATCAAAACACACAAACTTGAACATGTCAAAAACAATCTGTAACTTGAACTATCTGTCAGAAAACAGCATGATTTATCTTGGGAAACGCAAACTGGTCCTAACAGTCTGATTCTGTCAAACGTCTTTTTTTTCATCATTTGCATAGTTTCGCGCAAAATTGTGCAATCTTCGCATCAGTAGGTGAGAATCTTCGCGCGATACGTATCACACTGTCGTGCGACATTTTGCAAAAAGTGCATTTTCTGTCAGTCATTATTCTGTCAAACTAGTGTCCTTCGCGCGAAGCAGGCATTTCTTCGCGCAATACGGTGAGAATCTTTGCGCGACATAGCATTTCGTCGCGCGAAACTGCAGTCCTCTGTCCAAAACAGCGAGCTAAAATCTGTCATTCAGTTGTTATTCTGTCCAATCTGGTCTCTGATATGGGTCTATTTTTCTGCCATTCATCTCTACACAGTCTGAAACTTAGTTTCTTGGGTTGAGAACTACGTGATTCTTGCTTAAACTGGTCTTGTCTCATGTCCTTTTGGTCTATTTTATTTGTGTCGCCATGCCTTGTGTCACAATAGTCATCTCTTGGCTTGTTTAGGCCTCATCCTAGACAATTTGCACCAAGGATACTTCACCTTTTGGCACATTCTGTGCAACTACTTTGAGACAGTTTCAAGCTTGGTCCTAGTCCACTTTCCTTGTTCAAAACTTTGTCTATGACTGTCACAACTCAAAGTGGCAAAACATATCCTTCAATCAATCAAGACGAATCTGTATTTTCCACACCATCACCGGCTACATCTAGTGAGGAATCATCTCGATCTCCTTCCCCAGTACGACGACCTTACAATACACGGTCATTTCCTGTGGATCTTAGTAGGGTTCGAAATCCTTTATTCCAAGAAGACTCACATTCAGAGAACACTCAATCTTTTCATACCAAATCTTTACATCTTGAATCCTTGCATTCTACCAATATGGCAGATTATAGTCAAATGGGTGGACCCATTTTCACCAACACTGAAAACCCTCCTTCTCAAGAGGAGAAAGAGATAACCCGAGAGGATATCATAGAGGCCCGCAATGATAAAAACTTCATGAAAATGATGGCGATCCTAATGAAAGAAGAGAAGGAGAAATACCTTCTCGAATTAGCCACTCAAGGTGCTAAACTTCCCTCTGATTACAAGGTAGAAACACTTATTGAGAAAGAGGAAGAGACTGAAAATTCCCATTTGCAAAAAGAAATGCAAATTATGCGAGATTAACTTTCTCAACTCTTGAAAGAGAAAGACAAACTTGTTACACAATTCACGCTGGAAAGCATCTGTCCTTTCCCATTTGACAAAGACCTTCACATGCCTCCTTTTCCCAAAGGAGTTGAACTTCCTAAATATGACAAATACTTGGGTTCATCTGACCCTCAAGACCATTTGAGAGAATTTGGTGCTCTCTCCATGGAATTCATACATGATACAACCTATCTTATGCGTCTTTTCCCACATAGCTTGGGAGGATCAGCTATGGAATGGTTTTCTAGACTACCAACTGGCATCAGAACCTTTGACGAAATTGCCAATTTATTTCTACAACACTATTCTCACAACATTCAACATCCAGTTCACATCCGAGATCTTTGCAACTCGAAACAAAATAATGGGGAATCTTTCTTGGCATTTCTCCAAAGATGGAGACAACTCTATACACGATATTCTCGTAAGATACCTGAATCCGAAAAGTTGGACATCTTTCTCGATAATCTTCTTCCCAACTTTGGGTATCAAGTACAGCTACAAGGTCCTCTAACCTTTGACGACATGATTAAACAAGCTGTCAGAATCGAGACATTTATGATCAAGAAAGGAGAATTGACCTTACACAAGGAAAACAAACATGGGTCTTCTTCCTCAAGCAAAGATAAATCCAAATTTCCCAACAAGAATCACAATGTTGTGAATGATGGTGTTGTAGACAATGTGACTGCTAAGCCTTCCAAGGCTACCTTTAATCTCACTACTACGATGCAAGCGGCCAAAGCCACTGAAAAGGCTGCGGCAGAATCCAAACCAAGTACTTCACAATTTTCTGGGTCTAAATCTTGGGCTCCTAGGCCCAAGCATGAATTCACTCCTTTAGGAGAACCTCTCAAGGCTGTTTACAAGACTCTTGTAGACAATCATTTACTTACTCCACTGGATAATTCACGACCTTTTGATCCACAACCAAGACCCCCTTGGTGGAATGAATCCGCTTATTGTGATTTTCACCAAAACAAAGGTCATAAAACAGGTACTTGTTTTAAACTGCGCCATAAAATGTAGGATCTCATCGATAGTGAGGTTATTGCTGTGGGAGGTCACAAAAAAAATTCTGATCACCAAGCTTTTAAGGACCCATTTCCTCCTCATGGGAAAGGTGAATCATCCAAAGGCAAAAATACTGATGCTAAGGTCAACTATACTTACACCAATAACAACAATGTCATTAATATGGTTGAACCTGTTGACACTGAATACTGTAATGTCATCATTCTCAAGGGAAAAGAAGATACTTCCAAGTCTAAAACGCCTTTCACTTTGCGAGGGTCTACACCTCAATCTTCTGAACAAGGACAGTCTCAAGTTAGCGCTAATGTTGTTACTCGATCTCGCGCTAAAGTCATTCTCAAAGGCCCTAAGCCTCCTATATCTACATCAACTCAACCTTCAGACAAAGCTAAGGTTGATTCTGTTACTAAGAATCCCAAAGTGGGTTCCTCATCTACTGCTACCAATTACAGTATTCTTGATCAATTGCAACGTACTAATGCTAAGATAACTATTTTTGAGCTCCTGAAAATCTCCCCTGCTCACAGGGAAATCCTGGACAAAGCCCTCACTGAGGCGAATGTCCCAAAAGATCTTGATCTTGACCGGTTTCAATCCATGGTAGGTCACTTGACCTCCTCACATTACTTGTCTTTCTCTGAAGAAGATGACCATTCTTTGAGTCACCCGCATAATAACCCGCTGCACATTGAAGTCATGATTGGTCCCAAGCGTGTCCGCCGTGTTCTCATAGATAATGGTGCTGGTCTAAATATTTGCTCTGCTAGTTTCCTTATTGAGTTAGGCTATGGCGAAGATTGCATTGATTCTCGCAAAAAGATTACCATTAAAGCCTATGATGAGGAAGAACGTAAATCCAAGGGGCTAGTTGTTTTGCCTATAAGAGTTGGTCATGTTGAACGTGATGTTATCTGTCAAGTGCTTGATATCCCTTTGACATACAATATTCTGCTAGGAAGGCCACGGATCCATGAAATGCAGGTTGTTCCTTCTACATACCACCAGTGCATTAAATTCTCATTCCAAGGCTCTGAAGTTACTATACTTGCTAATACACGCTATGACTGCAATGCTCTCACAAAGTCTGCTGACATTCTTGTGCCTACTAACAGGGAATCTATTGAAATCCTTGAAGATAAATTAAAAGACATGGAAAAGAGCTTGAAACTCAAAGACACTGGCATGGGAGGATATCAGATTGAACCTGTGCTATCTATTACATCTTTACCATTATCTCCCCGTTCTTATGGGAGACCTTCTGAGAGCACTAAACCTTCTACGGTTACTCCAACAAAATATGGTGGTACTTTTGTACAAGCCACAGTACCATTAGAAGAAGAGTCTGAAGACAGAGCTATCAAAGCTTGGATCTATAGAGGAGAAGACAATTCTGAACAAACTCCTCCTTATGACATGAAACCTGAGAACTATGGCAAAGGTTTATCCATTATGCAACGTTTTGGCTACAAAGGAAAGGGTCCCATTGGTACAAATCATAAGGGCTTGATCGCACCACTTGAAGCTATTGGTCGCAGGACACGCGATTCTACAGGTATAGGCTTCCAGAAACTCACATTACAATTGGGAATGAACAAGTTTGTACCTCGAGAAGATAAGATACCAACACCTGCAGAAACACCTAAAACTGGGGAACCTGAAGACAGCTCTGATGAGAATACTTTTCCTTATCCTATTCCACCAGACCTGGCAACATTCTTTGCTGGGCCAGATAACTTTGTACCGCGTGTCAGTACAGTAGACACTGATAGCGATTCTGATACCACCACTTCACTCGCTCCATTAACTTATGAAGAGTGGAAAGCAATCTTTCCTCCAAATCCTGGTCATCAAGGTGATGTATACATACCACCACACTTTCAAGAACAATTTGACCAGGAATTCCAGTCACTTCTCTTTACACAAGAGGCAGCTGATGCTACAAACACTACTGAGATACCTAGGTCAAAGGGTACTCATCTGACTATAGCAGAGGTTCTAGGAAGAACCCATCCCAACTGAGGACAAAGAGTTGATTTCACTCATGTTCTTGACATGAGACCTAATGATGAAACAGACTCTCATGAATATGAGTTCGACAGCTTATCCTATGCCACATCTGACAGAGATGCAGATATAGCTAATGCTTATGAAAACCTTCTCGAAGTAGGTGAACGGTCTAGTGTAGGGTCACATGAGTCTGACTCCCTAGGTGTTAACATGTCATCTACTACGGTCGTTAGGAATCAAAGGAATTCGACCATACCTCTGGATGAGATCGCTTTAGGTCTCGACTTACTTGTTCATGCCTTTGATGATTATACCGTGAATGCACTTGAACCCGTCACTCCTCTTTCGCTTCGCCGTCCTGAGCTTATAGACTGGAACTCTACCTCCCCAGCTAGTGAAGTCCTTACGTTCCAGAACGATTACGCTCTTGCCTGTTACCTAAACGCTGTCGAACCTGTAACATCTCCTACTAGCGAAGCAAGTGTCAATATGATCGAGGCGAACATCAAGTATCTTAGTCACAAAATAAAAAGAAGAAAAAATAGGCGCTCTGATGGTGAAAACCACCTTGTGGCAGTATCAGAGCCTAAAACAGTCAAAATAAAAGACGTATCCAAGGGTGAAAACCTCTCCGAGGCGCCCGAGAATGAGATACTTGATGCTCTCCCAAGTCATTTTCAGGAAAGATCATCTGTTCTTATTGAACCAACTCAACCTATCAACTTGGGTACAGAGGCAGAACCTCAGATTATTCACTTGGCACAATCACTATCAGAGGCAGAAAAGGAGGAATTCACTACATTCTTCAGAAACAAAAAGATTAACTTTGCATGGAAATATTCAGATATGCTTGGATTAGACCCTAATCTAATCATGCATCATCTATCTATTGCACCAGGTGTTAAGCCAGTCAAGCAGAAGCTTCGCAAAATGCATCCACATGTAGCTCTACTTGTCAAAGCTGAATTAGAGAAGTTGCTTAAGGCAGTGTTTATCAGAGTAATTGATTACGCCGAGTGGATCTCTAATATTGTTCCAGTATCCAAACATGATAAATCTATAAGAGTCTATACAGACTTCAGAGACTTGGATTTGGCATGTCCTAAGGATGATTTTCCATTGCCTAATCTTGATATGATCGTAGATATGACAGCTGGGTATGAAATGTACTCATTAATGGATGGTTTCTCTGGTTATAATCAGATTAAAATTGCGCCAGAAGACCAATAGAATACAGCTTTCACATGTGCCTGGGGTACCTTCTGTTGGAATGTCATGCCCTTTGGACTCAAAAATGCAGGTGCTACATATCAACGAGCTGTTATCACTATATTTCATGATATGATGCATAAAACAATGGAAGATTATGTGGATGACACTTTGGCTAAGAGCATGCATCGATAGAAACATCTTGCTGATCTAGGTTCTATACTAGATCGTATGGAACAATTCAGTCTGAGACTTAATCCTAAGAAGTGCGCATTTTGCGTAACATCTGGTAAATTACTTGGCTATATCATCTCTGCTAAAGGCATTGAGGTAGATCCTGCAAAAGTACAAGCTATTCTGGAAATGCCGCCACCTAAAAATATCAGACAAATGAGAGGTCTTCAAGGCCGATTGCAGTCTATCCGGCGTTTTATCTCTCAACTGGCGGACAAGTCCCAACCTTTTACCAAAACTTTGCACAAGGGTGTGACCTATCAGTGGAATAAAGAATGTGATGAAGGGTTCACACAAATCAAACAATATCTAACGAACCCGCCTATCTTGATGCCTCCCATTCATGGGAAGCCACTTATACTTTACATATCTGCTACAGATACATCATTGGGTATCTTATTGGCTCAAGAAGACCAGCACAAGAAAGAAAGGGCTATCTATTACATTAGTCAGACTTTGGTATCATATGAAATGAAATACTCTACTATAGAGAAGGCTTGCCTTGCAGTGGTGTTTGCTTCACAAAAATTGCGACACTATATGTTGGCTCATACTACACGTCTAATTGCTAAAATTGATCCTCTGAAATACTTACTCAGTAAAGCTACCCTCACAGATAGACTAGCTAAATGGGTCATGCTTCTCAGTGAATTTGACATTGAATATGTTGAAAGGAAAGCCATTAAGGGCCAAGCGATAGCAGATCAGTTGGCAGAGGCACCTCTAGTTGATCATCAACCATTGCAAATCGAATTTCCATATGAGTCCATATTGCTTCTTACACATCGCTCATGGACTATGTTTTTTGATGGTTCATTTACCCAACAGGCGTCAGGTGCCGGGATACTCTTCATTACACCTCAAAGGTACTCATTACCAAAAGCATACAAGATGTTGTTTCCTTGTACAAACACCATCACTGAGTACGAAGCCCTTATCAATGGTATGAAGATCGCCCTTGAGTGGCGCGTAGATGAACTAAATGTTCTTGGAGATTCACAATTGGTCATCAATCAAGTCAATGACATCTATCAGACAAGGGACGACAAGTTGGTTCCTTATAAACGGTTGGTTGATGATCTCAAACAGTATTTTACTCATATCACATTTCAACAGGTTCCGAGAGCAGACAATAAAGCAACGGATGCCATGGCTACTCCTGCCTCTATGCTACAACTACCTGAAAACGATTTCAGACATGAATTCCTAGTGGAGACGTTACGCTACCCAGCCTATGACTCTCCTGACTCCCGGATGATCTGTTCTGTCATAGGACACGACTCATCCCGCTACCACCACATATTTTCCTAACTACGTGACCAGATTATTCCGGATACTTACTCCTGGAATGAGAAACGTCACCTAATCCGCAGTGCTTCACGGTTCATTATCATTGCTAATGACTTGTATAGACGTGGTCTAGACGGTACCCTTCTTAGGTGTTTAGAACCCGATGAGTCCAAACGAGCGTTAGTAGAGGTGCATGAAGGCATCTGTGGGTCACACTCTAACGGCCTGACATTGGCCCGTAAGCTTATTAGAGCTGGTTACTACTGGCCAGATATGGAAAAAGAAGCAACACAGTTTGCTAAGTCCTGCAAACAATGTCAATTACATGGAAACTTGATTCATGCTCCAGCCAAGGAGCTCATTCCATTCATTACTTTCTGGCCATTTCAACAATGGGCCTTTGATTTGGTGGGTCAGATGTACCCCTCGTCCTCCAATGGACATAAGTTTATCATTACAGCTACGGATTATTTTACTAAATGGGTGGAGGCAGTCCCTCTCACCGTTGCCAGTGGCAAAGCAGTAGCAATGTTTATTCTCAATTACATCATCTACAGGCATGATGTACCCTCAGCGATTATCACTGATAATGGGGGACAATTTAAAAACAAGGATTTGACAGAGCTATGCTCTAAGTTCAAAATTACTCAACACTGGTCTTCCATCTATTATCCTCAGGGTAATGGACAGGCGGAAGCTTCCAACAAAACAATCCTTAAGATCCTGCACCGCACAGTACATAAATCTGACGAGATTGGCATCTCCGGATCAATCCAGCTCTTCCCAACAAGTATAAGAACACCAACAGGGGCTACTCCCTATGCATTGGTTTATGGAGCAGATGATGTGCTACCTATCGAGGTTGAGATTCCTTCCCTGCGAGTCTCTCTGAAAGGCCTCGTTACTGATGAAGATACTAGAATATCTCGGCTACAAGAGCTAGAATTACTTGATGAACGTCGCCAAGTGGCGTTCGATCACCTGAGAGCATACCAGAAGAGAATGTCTAAAAGCTATAACAAAAAGGTTAGACCAAGGGACTTCCAAGCGGGTGACCTCGTTCTGAGGGAAAACCCTAAGAATCAGCAACATTGGGTCCAGAAAGGCAAGTTTGAACCTAATTGGCTCGGTCCATATATTGTTACTGCAGTGTTTGGGTTTGGTACCTATCAACTCTTTACTACTAAAGGAGAACAACTCAAAGAGCCCATCAACGCTCTTCATCTGAAGCGGTTCTACAGCTGAGATATCTTCAGTATGCTCATGTACATACTAAAGTCCTGAAAAAATCCTAAAAATCTAAAAATATCCTGAAAAAATGATCATCTTAGTGAAAACCTAGCGATAGGCACTTTGATGTATCGCCAAAAAAATCATATATTCCAAAAATACAAAAAAATTGAAAAATTGAAAAATACAAAAATAGAGAAAAAAAAAAAAAGTGTCGTTGATGAAAACCTGGCAAACAGGCATCATGGTAACAAAAAAAGAATTTCTGCCAAGAAGGTGAAAACCTGGTAAACAGGCGCCTCTTGTTCCCCAATGCTATATCCATCGCAGCACCCCTTGGCTTTACGCATTTGCTTTCCTGCTTACATTTGCTTTCAGTTCCCGTCAAGACACCAGCTCACATGGATTGAAACTGGTCATACTCTCAGCACGACCCTCCTAATCTAGGGGGCACTGTCCTATTATCTTTTGGGATCTTCTCTCTGACAGTCACCAGTGGTTCTCACTG
The DNA here is from genome assembly GCA_018584345.1 of Thuja plicata. Classification (NCBI taxonomy): domain Eukaryota; kingdom Viridiplantae; phylum Streptophyta; class Pinopsida; order Cupressales; family Cupressaceae; genus Thuja; species Thuja plicata. Next base: position 133,717 of record MU224268.1, read on the forward strand.
CGTCTGCCTACTGTCACTTAGCTTTTACTCAGATGTCTCTTCGTGAGACTCTCTCTCACATCAGTCACCAGTGGTTCTCACTGCGTCTGCCTACTGTCGCTATTCTATCGAGATTGCTCACATTCATCACAGTTGGAGTTATACTCACACGCTCTATCTTTCGATACTCAATCTTGACGATTCTCTGCTTTAGTTTGTACATATCTTTCGGTCACTTTTGTGACAATCTGGTTCCTTTGCGGACCCTCCTGACTTGTCATTGATTCAGTGCCATACGCTTGGGGGCAACTAAATCTCGTTTGTCCTCGCAACATACGTTAAGTCAGTCATCGTTACTTGGGGGCATGGGTCCCCCATTTGATCACATCTTTGGTTTACACCTAAGTTAGTAATCTTGTCATTTCTCAAGGACAACTCGCTACTGACACAAACTGGTGTTTTTCAACACCACCATAAACAGTGTTTTTTAACACTATCTTTGAACACATCTGTGTTTTCAACACACATCGGATATCTCAAACGTAAACATCTATCGATAACATTCAAACACAATGCACACACAAGCACAACGGTGTTTTTCAACACCTCTACACATACACATTCGCAAAACTTTGAAACTGGCTGAGCTATGCTTGAATATTTCTTTGTATGCTGTCTATTCTTATGGATTTCATTGATATTTTCTTTGTCTACTGCTTGTTGGTATAGTCCCGATGATCCGGCAACGTCAAATGAACAAGGTGTATGTGATAAGAGCTCCCGCAATAAGGTGGAACAGCCTCACATCCCTCGATCTTGTTTGTTTGTACGCCATGGTGAGGTCGATACTATCTCCTTGCTTGTTATTGCTCTGTTTGTCATTGCTTTGTTTGTTATTGATATGTTTGTTTACGCATGATCACACTCATGGTTATCTTGGCTTTGAATGCCTCAATACTGGTGTACTCTTGCAATATTAACTAGAAACTATGTTCAGGGCATCTTGGCTTTTGTGCCCTGGTGCTTACGTTCGTTTCCTACATTTTATTTGATGATAAGTCATATTCATATCCTTATGGTTGCATTGCGGCGCCAGTAAGGGTTGTATCGACTTTGATGTTCCAAAAAAATGCTCAATGATGATGATTATACGATGGGTCTCACAACCATGTCCTAGAATTGCATTTTCATATTGCATCTAGCATAGCATTGCATTTTCATTCTAGACTTGCATTGTGGCAGTAATTCGGTGTTCTCTTCATTGCATTCTTCTGGGTTCATACATTAGGAAGTTCTATTCTTCAGAGTCTTGGTTTCATCATGACTGCCCAAGTGTTTGATTCTCGCTCTCTATCTTCAGCTATATACTCAACCCATTTTTCGGGATCAAAATCAAAATCTGACACTTCTATATCGCTCAAAATCGCATTTTAAAATTTTCGAGAATGACGCGATCAGACGCTTATGCAGTCAACTTTCTGACGTCGCTTTCTTGTCAGAATCATATCATATCCTCATTTTCTCAAATCTTTGACTTTTTTTCTCAAAAGTCAACTTTGGTCAACCCTAGTCAAACTTGGTCAACCAGACCTCGAAATCACTTGAAATTGATTCAAAATTTTCCAAATTCTTCCGTAATCTGTTCTGAGTTCTTCTTGATCTCCGATTCAACATCTATCTGCAATTTTTCGCTCTACATCATCATTATGGCATGTCATCTTTCCATTTCGCTCCCAAGGGGGCAGGATGATTACATCATTAAATCTCTTTTTCAATCAATCTGATCTGATTTTCAAAACGTCCTCATTGCTAGGGGCATCTCATCACTTGGGGCATATTTAGTTTTTTGTACCTCATGGTCAAAACTGGGTATTCCATGACTTTCAATCAAATAAGGGCATCTTTGTTCCTTACATCTTGTCATCTATTCAACATCTGAGCAATCTAACTCAGATTCTTGAGGATCAAGCTCCGTTCTAGAGATGGTTCTCGAAAGCTACCATCTTTTGAGACAGGTATCGGGGCAATCTAACCCTGACTCCTGAAGGTTAAACCTCGTTCTAAGGATAACCTTGGGAAAGATGTTGATCTATTTATTATCTTTTGAGACAGGTATCGAGGCAATCTAGCCCTGACTCCTGAAAGCTAAGCCTCGTTCTGGGGATAGCTTTGTGAAAGATATTTATCTAAACCAATGTCTTGGCAATCTAACCTAGATATTGGGGGACTAAGCTTCGTTCTGGAGATAGTCCTAAAATCTCTATTTATCATCTTTTGAGACAGGTATCGGGGCAATCTAACCCTGACTCCTGAAGGTTAAGCCTCGTTCTGGGGATAGCCTTGGGAAAGATGTTAATCTATTCATTATCTTTTGAGATAGGTATCGGGGAAATCTAACCCTAACTCCTAAAAGTTGAGCCTCGTTCTGAGGACAACTTTGGGAAACATATCAATCTATCTAGGTATCAGGGCATTCTAACCCGGATCCCTGAGGATCAAGCTTCGTTCTGAAGGTGACCCTCGAAAACTCTACTTGACCGATGTCCTGGGAACCTAACCTAGACTTCGAAGAGTCAAGCTCTATTCTGGAGATGGCTCTGAAATCTTTGCATCATCAATTTTTCAAATCTATTCTTCTGTGCTTCAGACATCAGACTATTCTTTGAATTAATGCGCTGCTCACACATCAATTCAAAGGGGCAAAATGTAACACCCCAAAATTGGCATCTTGCAACCTTAACCAATTTTGTTGCATTTGTCATTCTTCTGAATCACCAAATTCCTATTGTACTAGGCAATTCTAAGTTTTCACTAACTCTACTCGACCTGAGTGTCAAATGTAGAAAACCCTAAATCTAAATTAATCATACATCGTATTTAATTCCTAAATATCTATTGGCTAAACAAACCTGATGATCGAATTAATTTAATTATAAAGTCCTAGCACTTTAATTAAATTAAATTCACCCTCTTTAGCTGAGACACA
>MU224268.1:145956-164472 GCA_018584345.1 Thuja plicata
GAACATGGAACAATAAGTTAAATAACATAGAAAATAGTCGAATCAGCAAATGGAAGAGTTCTATGAGTATCAATTTATCAAAATTATGATTACATTAAGTAGCATGATATGAATATCAAAACAAGTATAAGCTACAAAATCAAAATGTGAAGGCCCAAAATGTAGTGAAGAAGGCCTCTAATCGTCCCTCGGGAGGTCGGAAAACTCATCATCACCAAAACTATCAGACTCTCCAAGGTCAAGAGCCGTGAAAGGAACACCAACCAGCCCTGCATCTGAAGCATCCTCATCCTCATCAATTTGTGATGGCTCCTCTGGCTCTACATCCCATCGTGTTGCTGGACTCTCCTTGTACACACGTGTCTTGCAGTCAGTGATACGCAAGGCACTATGTACAGCCACTAGCTTCTCTGCTCTCTGAGAGGTAAGTCTGTTCCCCTTCAGAGGGTGGATGAAGCTATATGTAGACCAGTTCCTCTCAGAAGCTGAAGAACTAGAAACCTGAGACAAGAAACGAATGGCTAGTGTGGTAGTCATTGATTTCGGTCCATGACAAGTCCACCAAAAAAGTGGATCCTGTTGTGCCATAGTTTTTATGTCCGCCTTTGCCGCAGCATTATAACCCTTAAAAGTAGCAAATTTGGTCCAATCAATGCGAATTATCCCAGCAGTCTCAGTCATACATCCTATCAATGCACCTGAAGAACCCTGACTTCACCTGAAAAAATTTAAAAATTTAAAATTCAAATTATTGGCAAATAGAAGATGCTAGTTATGAAAAGATGTATAAGAAATAAAGATGATTGCAATGACTAGCATGATATGAATCACCTCATCATGCTTAATCGGTGTAACTCTACCAGGCCTAGCCACGTACCACTTCGAATTCAATGCATAAACAGCCATGTGTAAGGGAGTGTTTAGGCTGTCCCATCTGCGCTGAATAATAGGCCGAATGTGTTCATTGTAGAAATGCTAAAGTGGGGTCCCTCGATCGCACAACTGCCCTCATCTGGCCAAGCATAGAATCAATGTACTCGTACACCTCTCCAAGGCTATAGGTGCATCCCCATCCCCATATCTGATGACCTGGAAAACTGGATTGATGATAGAGACTATGTATTTTGCATCACTCCAATATACATCATTCTTCACTATCTCCTTCACCCTCCTCCCCTACTCTATCCTGGGACCCATACCACCGATTCCACTCATTCATCATAACCATGAGTTGCACTGGCTCTTGCAACTCAAGCATTCTCTCCAAAAGAATGAAATAGGATGCGTATCTGGTCTCAATTGGTTTCAAGAACTCCTTCGCGAAGCTCCTGAAGAGTGCATGTTAAGTGTGGTTGTTGCAGATATACATCTGCACATCTCTAGCATCATTGACCACTCCCTTAATCTAGTCAATCTTCCCCATGTCCTTGAGTGCATTGTTCATGGCATGCACACAACATGGAGTCCACCAAATATGTCTATATGATGCCTCAATAAGCCTCCTTGCAACTCTACACATAGGTGTTGCATCTGTCACTACTTGGACCACATTTTGTGGCCCAATCTCCTCAATAGTTGTCTGAAGGATGTCAAACTGAAAATCAGCATCCTTTCGATGCCCTAAGCAATCAATTGCCATGAGAAAGAATGGGCCCTCTGAGCATGTAACTATGATATTGATGAGTGGACGGTTCCTAATGTCCGTCCACCCATCCATGATAATGCTGCATCCAAACTCCTCCCAACACTCCCTCATGGTCTCCATCGTTGTACTGATCTTGGCATACTCTTTATCCAAGATTGTGGTCCTCAATTTGTGCTCACCTGGTGGCACAAATGATGCTCCTCCCCCCCTCACAACCAACTGCATCATATCCTTATAATGAGTTCTAGCTACATGAAGTGGTATGCCATTGGAAAAAAAGAATCTACCAATGGAATCCTCTATCTCCTCTTTTAAGCACACATTAAATAAATCTACTATGGGGTTACTTTCATCTGTCACCTTTCGTTTCCCCTTGCTGGGTTGTGCTTCAGCCACAACACTAAAAGTGGAAGAAGCTCCCGAGGCTGCCCCTGCGAATGATGTTGCTCTCGGCTACGATCTAGGAGTAGGAATACGTGGACTCCTCTGTAATTGTTGCTCATGTGACTGCTGAATACTCTGAATCTGTTGCCTACCAGATAAGGTAGTAAGCATTGCAATTCCCAAGTCATCTGGAATACCCCAAAGCTTGCTGAATTCAATTCTATAATGCAAATTTTTAGGTTTATTCAAAAAATACATACTCCCACACCTTTTCCTGTCCAAAAGAGGAAGTGTGCATTCACTCTAGTGATGCTACCAAACCAATCTGTACCACAAATGTTGCATTTCCATTGTGTCACCACCTGATTGTGTTCGAGCAGTTATCCTTGTTGCAAACTGCCTAAGAGGAGATTTAGGATCATATTTACCCCTAGCCCACTTTGCCAAAAGTGGGGAGGGGCTATCAATAGATGGTGGACCAGGTGGCCAATTATCTGTGGATTGAGATTCAGTTTGCTCATGCTCATCCCCCACATTCGTGTCATCATCATGCTCAGCCTCAAGTTCATAATCTTCTTGGCTGTTATCACTATGATAATTAGTTTCCAATTCATCTCATCAACACTTTGACTTGTTTCATGACTGCGGGAGCTCATTTTCACACTGCATTTCACCAAATGAAAACAAAATCAATAAATACATCAACATGGTTTTTAAACTTTCAACTTTCAGCCTATACCCTTCTTTAAAACGGCAAAGTTTTAAATTAAAATTTAAGCAACAAAAATTTAGAAACGAAACAACAAGAATCTACTTCAATCTATGTATGAAACTCAAATAACTATATCAAAAAGAAACAAGAAATATAAAAATAAAAGTAAAACTCAAAACAATCAACAATGCATTCATTTGAAAATTAGAAAATAAAATAAAAAAATAGTGAGAAACCCTACCTTTTGCTTGAAAAATCTTTTGAACAAGGTAAAGAATGTTCCTCCTCTTCTTCTTGCTCCTTGTCACTCCTCTTTGGCTTGCAATCACTCTTTTCACTCTTACAAACACTCTTTTATGAGCTCTTCACTCTTCTTCTTGTTGCTGTTGCAAACACAAAAAAACCATAAAATGAATGCAAATGAAGCCCCATATGGTCTTCTATCATTTTAGCACAAGTGGACCCCACATGGCTTAGGGTTGAAAAACGAAACACTAAACATTATTATAATGTTGCTTTTTTTTTAAATTGCTTTATTTTATGTGCTTTGACGAGGGACGTCCGTGCGTCCCCTTTTGGGGTCGAGGGACGTTTTCGCGTCCCCCGTTCCCCAAAGGGGGACGTGGGGACGTCCCCGCGTCCCTGACGAATGGTGGCCACTGGGTGGCGCCACTGGAAATGCGGGAACGGCGTCCCCCCGTCCTGGGTGCATCCCTATCCTGGGTGCGTTGAGGATTGGGGGGGGGTGCATCCCCATGTTACTCTGCTAAAAGGTTATTGGAATGTAATCTAATGAATGCATAGGTTTATTTGTAAAGTCTATATCTTAAATTCTTGGTCGGGCATTTAAGTCCAATGTTACATCTATATTTTCTTATGCACTTTGAATTAAGTGAGGCATGCAAGTCCTATGTATATAAGGATTAGAGTATAACTAAAAATAAAATAAAAAGTAGTTTCCTATTTCATTCGAATAATAACAAATAATCTTCTAGTATTATTGTTTGTAGATTTGTTTTTCACACATTTATTGACAAGGTCACTTTAACCTAACCAAGATGTTCTTTGTAGATAAAGGCCTATTAATTTTGTCAAGATCCCGCCTTGGATGTGATGCTTAAATAATAGTGTAATGTCCCCAGCAAGGAGTTTTGCATATATTCTAGTTCTTATGCATTTTCTGATTTTTGATGCAAAACCACAAACTGAAACAGCAAAAGAAAAATGAAGATAACCACTGGAAACTAGCTATCAAAACCCTCTATGGCTGGAAAACAACTTCAACATCATCCAAACTAGCAAAATACTTGTAGATGATGATAACCCAAAGTGAAGTGCTAGTTATGGTCTGATATGAAATGGGCAGCCCACTTAACACTCTACCATACAGTTACACTCATATCTGAGTAGTTAATACTCAAAAACTTCAAATACAAGTGTTGCAATGACTACAGATAATGAACTAAGCCTCAAATGCCAACAAGCATATAAGAATGGTACCCTATAGGATTAAACTTGCATGGATCTGAATCAAACACCAATTTATTGTTAGAATTAAAGAATTGGTGAATTCCCACAAGCCCAAAAATCACCTGCATGCAAATAACCTGCCACGTACAAGAGAAAATCCTCAAACAAGAAAGTGCATAAACAATTGGAATGAATGAATAATTGAGAATTGAATTAATCGGAATGAGTTATTACAATGAGATCAATCCTTAATAAAAAAGATCAAAAAACCGTAATGCAAACCCTAAAGGATGCATGCATAAAATAAAAGAACCATTAAATGCAAACTAAAGCTTCCTAAATTTAGCTTAAGTGAAAAAAGGAAAAAGGTGACTTAATTAATCAATATGATTAAATTAATTAACTTAAATAACCATATTACTCTAACACCCCCCCTTAAGATAAACTTAATGAGTAGCTAAAAAGCTAAGTGCGTGAATGCAACTACATGCAAGAATGCAAACTTGGGTCTCAACAACAAGGCTTGATGATGATGCAGGAGCATCTTGGGAAATTGGGATCTTGGCTATCTTGCATCAACCAAAAAGATTTTCCTTTGGTTTTCTTGCTATTTTGTTCCGGTTGGACAGTTTTGGTATTTTAGGTGGCGGTCACTCCTGTTGGCTCGTTACTCTATGCGATCTGATGGGTTCGTTCTAGATGTCTTGGTGAAGCTTTGACTATGATCGAAGCTTTGACTATGATCACATCGGATTTCGTTCTGTCTTGGAGAAGTTATCTTTGTTTTGGTCTGGTCCTATGTCTGTTCTTTCCCTGTTGGAGAGATCGAGTTAGCTTTGGGTCTTGTGTAGGAGTTTGCGAGTGCGATCGTGCATTTATGTTTAGCACCTATCTGGGAGCAGTTTCCTATGATCGCATCTATTTTGGTTCATGGTTGTTCGAGTTTGGATTCATCTAGTGGATGTGGGTAACGTGTCCATTTCTTGTTTGGACCGATCTATGGATTTCATCGTGTGTTTGGTGATTGGTGGATCTTAGCATGTGTGGTCGTGGATTGAGATTGTTGGGATTCATGTGGACCTATATTTATGGTCGCACATCCTGATGTTATTATTTATTGATTGGTGTTTCACATTTTGGGGCTTGTCCTAAATGTTGTTACACGTTTCCTTATGTGTTTCTTGTTACGCTAACCTATTGGTGGCAATGTATAAATGTAAGGTGTTGTTTGTGTTGAGCGATCATCTGGGAGATCAAGAGAGTAGCATCCAAAGGGATGATAGATCTGGGAGGTAGCAGATCATAATTATGCTCTGAGAGTGATTTTGTAATGGGCCGAAACTAGGAAGGCCTTACAGCCCGACATATTGAAGTAAATTCTTGTTGATGCCAATAAAAATGTTATGTTTGAATTCCTAGCATTGTGTTTCTTTATTATCTCCACTGTGTTGAATCAGGCTACAAGGTTGGACATCTCCTTTGGAGATTTCTCCTTCCTTGACTGCATCAAGTGGTATCAGAGTGAGTTTCAATCTTGTGGTGAACAGATCGCCGATTCCAGGCAGATTGTGAAGGTTGTCAATAGATCGTCAATGGAGAGCCAATTGAAGTCTTGCAATCAAACCGCCGAAGTGAGGCAGTTGCACCTTGAAGAGAGGAGATGCTGATGAAGAAGACTAAGCATGTAAGGGAGAAGAGGAAGAGGAAGATGACCTTTTTCATTGGTTGGATTCTTCAAATTCCTAGGCTGGAGACATTCAGAGAGAGAAAGCTAGGAGAGAAGATGATTGAGTTGCAGAGGCAAGTGGAGGAATTAGAGATGGAGTTGCAGAGAAGATTTTCTTATCGGAAAGAGGATTCTCGGGAGTGTTTTGTTGAACTTGAGGTAGATAAAAGCATGGGAGATGTTGGTGTGAATGTTGTAGAGGGAAGAAGTCTTGGTGAAGGCTTGGAGGATCTTGCTAGATTATCGGTGGAGCTTGTTGTGAGTGAAGGATTCCAGACTGAAGCATTTCAATTTGATGCTAACTTATTGCAGAGATTACTTTGTGGATGTAAGGGTTTGAGTTACCTTGTTGATGCCGATGTGATTGGTTGTAGAGATGAGATTGTTGTTGGTAAGCATGACAGGGCATGATGTTAGTGGAGAGTTGCAGACTGACTTGTTTCAGTTAGAGGCTGATTTGTTGCAAAAGTTACCTCGAAGGTGTGACAAACAAGACATGTGGTTCTTTGTTGATGCTAATCAGGTTGATTGTGTGGAAGAAGATCTTGTCTCTTGTGTTGCAGTAGATGTGGAAAGGACTGTATTTCCTTGATAGGAATTGGTACTTAGACTTGAGGATGGATTTGTTGAAAGTGAAGATAAAGATGGATGAATGGCTGAAGGATAAGGGTGGTGGATTCAATGATGTTTCTAATTTCCTGATTGAGGGACTGATGACAGTGGGTTTCTTGATATGTGATGAGGATGAGTGGTTGACGCTGATAAGTGGATTTGTGGAGAGCGTAGAGCCGATGCATGGTTTTGTCTCTAATCGGTTTCGCCTTGTCAATGAGGTTGCCAAGTGGTATATTGGAGTGCAGAGGGTTTGGAGATTTGATCGGTGGATTCAAAGAGTTGGTATTTATAGATTCATCTTATTAGTGGGATGGGATGCCAAAGGTCAAGATGAAGTTTTGTGATCAGCTTTTCTTCATGTCGTGGATTCTTCTTACAGTTGCAAAGTGAGAGGCCCACTTTTTATTAACCCCGGGTGTCTGATGCACGAGTGTTTGAGAGCGTGATCGTGCATTTATGTTTAGCACCTATCTGGGAGCAGTTTCCTATGATCGCATCTCTTTTGGTTCGTGGTTGTTCAAGTTTGGATTCATCTAGTGGCTGTGCGCAACGTGTCCATTTCTTGTTTTGACCGATCTATGGATTTCATCGTACGGTTGGTGATTGGTGGATCTTAGTGTATGCGATCGTGGATCATGATTGTTGGGATTTATGTGGACCTATATTTATGATCGCACATCCTTATGTTATTATTTGTTGATTGGTGTTTCACATTTTGGGGCCTCTATGATGGCCCTCGATTGAACCAACTTGTATTGTTACAAGAACAATTAAATCATCCGACATGAAATTGAACCAGTGTGATTGGTTAAATGAGAACACTTGATGTCATCATTGAATATAATATTTTATATAAAATTTATATTCAACAAAATTAAAATACATATTAACATTAATTAACGATTAATAAAATATATATAATAGTTAATGTATTCACAAATATTAATATATATATATATATACTAAACAATTAATGTTAATATATTAATATACTAATATATTATATTATTAATTAATATATGATATATTAATAATGATAATAATATTAATAAGTATATTAATATACTAATTATATTATTAATTTATATATATATATATAGTAATATATTAATTGATATACTAATGAATATATTATTAATTAATAAATATATTAATGTCTAACTACATATATAATAATAAAAATAGGATAAAAAAAAGGGAGGCGACTGCAAGTCACAGCCTCTAAGGGTTGCGGCTGCAGTCACAGTCACTAGGGGTGCGACTAGTAGTTGCCACCCGTGGGGAGGGATGTGACTGCCCTCGCCCACGGGGAAACCAAAGTCCCCCCATATTAATAATAAAAGGGGGTCAGTCGATAAGGGGAAAAAAGAAAAAGGGGGCTAATTATTACAGTCAACATTTAATACATACACAGTCAACATTTAAGGAATATGTATAAATATATAATTTTATATATATTCAGAATTTAAATTGAGATCATATCATTTAGGAGGATAAACAGGTATGATTAATAGCTGAAGAGAATTATTGTTTTGGGACACATTATATGTTGAAATAAGATTATGGCATTTATCAATGTCGATAATATTAATGAATTTTATATTATGTTATTAATGACGATAATGGATTTTATATTCATACTCCCTCTAATAACTCGAACATATGAATCTTATATTCATTTTGGAATCCAAGCTACATAAAGATTAATATAATGGCAATTCGAGATTGATATAATCCCATTGGCAAATTGAGATTGATGGCAATTCTAGATTGATATAATCCCTTTGCCAAATTGAGATTGATGGCAATTCGAGATTGGTATAATCCCATTGCCAATTTGAGATTGTTATAATCTCCACTAAGCCAATATATATTGATGAATAAACATATGCATATGTCAAAGCCTTGGATAGAGGATATCTCTTCCAAGAAGAGGAATGGACCAATTATTGGCTTCCCTAAGGCCCCTAGAAGATGTGCTTCAGAGAAGACGGTAGACTGACACAAGGACTGCTTTAGAATTGATCTTATATCATTCAAAGCAAGAGGGTCCTTCTCAAAGGTTGGTAAACCCGATCTAACAGACTTACTCTTGGGAAGAGTTAGGACTTAGGAAATACATAAACCTAGATATCAATTTTCATGTATATTTATAAAATATTGTCTTCCACTAACCTTTTCTTTGCAAGATCAATTAACTAAAATCTAACCAGAGTAGTGGGGACATTACAACCTGTCCTAAATGTTGTTACACATTTCCTTCTGTGCTTCTTGTTAGGCCGACCTATTGGTCGCAATGTATAAGTGTAAGGTGTTGTTTGTGTTGAGAGATCATCCAGGAGATCTAGGAAGAGAGTAGCATCCTGAGGGATGATAGATCTGGGAGGTAGCAGATCAGAATTATGATCTGAGAGTGATTTTGTAATGGGCCGAAACCAAGAAGGCCTTACAGCCCGGCATATTGATGTAAATTCTTGTTGATGACGATAAAATTGTTATGTTTGAATTCCTAGCACTGTTTTTCTATTATATTCGTTGTGTTGAAACAAGCTGCAAGGTTGGACATCTCCTTTGGGGATTTCTCCTTCCTTGACTGCATCAGATGAGGTGCCCAATCATAACCAAATCTTTGTAAAGCGGAGAAAAGGAGAAAACCCAATGGGGAAAAACTCTTCTTCAAAAAGAGATGGAAAAAAAAGTTACAAATGCAATGTCTCAAGAGACTCTCAAGACCATAAGTACAACCAACCCCCCATGAGAGATGATCGAGACTCCAAAGCCCCCCCCAGAATGATAGAACCCCTATGTCAATGACCAGACCAATGTGGTTCCAATGTGGAAGAAACAAAGGCAATGGACAAAGAAGAGGACACCCCTGAATGTGAGGTGAAACTAGAAGGCTTGGATGATGCTCAAAGGAGTACGCATGAGAATCCTGTAATGGAATCTCCAATGAAATTGGGATAACAAATGTGTTGAATCTGTCATTTGAGGGGAGATGAATGTCCTCTGATATGTCCTCAACAACTGCACTAGATAGCTCGATGCTTTAGAATTGATCTTATATCATTCAAAGCAAGAGGGTCCTTCTCAAAGGTTGGGAAACCCGATCTGACAGACTTACTCTTGGGAAGAGTTAGGACTTAGGAAATACATAAACCTAGATATCAATTTTCATGTATATTTATAAAATATTGTCTTCCACTAACATTTTCTTTGCAGGATCAATTAACTAAAATCTAACCAGAGTAGTGGGGACATTACAACCTGTCCTAAATGTTGTTACAGGTTTCCTTATGTGCTTCTTGTTAGGCCGACCTATTGGTGGCAATATATGTGTAAGGTGTTGTTTGTGTTGAGAGATCATCTGAGAGATCTAGGAAGAGAGTAGCATCCTGAGGGATGATAGCTCTAGCAGGTAGCAGATCAGAATTGTGATTTGAGAGTGATTTTGTAATGGGACGAAACCAAGAAGGCCTTACAGCCCGGCATATTGATGTAAATTCTTGTTGATGACAATAAAATTGTTATGTTTGAATTCCTAGCACTGTGTTTCTTTGTTATTTTTGTTGTGTTGAAACAAGCTGCAAGGTTGGACATCTCCTTTGGGGATTTCTCCTTGCTTGATTGCATCGGATGAGGTGCCCAATCATAACCAAATCTTTGTAAAGCGGAGAAAAGGAGAAAACCCAATGGGGAAAAACTCCTCTTCAAAAAGAGATGGAAAAAAAGTTACAAATACAATGTCTCAAGAGACTCTCAAGATCATAAGTACAACCAACCCCCCATGAGAGATGATCGAGACTCCAAAGCCCCCCCAGAATGATAGAACCCCTGTGTCGATGACCAGACCGATGTGGTTCGAATGCGGAAGAAACAAAGGCAGGGACAAAGAAGAGGACACCCCTGAATGTGAGGTGAAACTAGAAGGCTTGGATGATGCTCAAAGGAGTATGCATGAGAATCCTATAATGGAATCTCCAATGAAATTGGGATAACAAATGTGTTGAATCTGTCATTTGAGGGGAGATGAATGTCCTCTGTTATGTCCTCAACAACTGCACTACATAGCTCAATGCATGGATCTACAATGTCAGGCAAAGCTAAAGAGGAATCCTACTGAACAGATGCAAACTCAACGAGAGGTGGTGTAGAAGTCACAACACTGGTCTCAAGAATAACACATAAGTTCAAGTGACCTAACTTCACCTCAATAGACTCTAGTGAAGAAAGAGAATGATTCTCTGACATTGGAGATGGTGGACCAAAATGAGAGAAAGAGTACAAGCTGGAAGAATGATCAACAGTCCTTGTTGCAACAATATTGTTTGTCACACTATCTCTGATGTGCATTGAATCTCATGCGAACTCAATTGTCTTCCCTATCCCACTGTGAGTAATCTGATAAATAGAGAGAAGGTTGGAGGACAAAGACAGGAAACATAGTACATCATTGAATGAACTGTCATCAATGTCAATAGAACCTTTCCCACATATAGTCATAACAGTTTTGTTCCCCATCAAAATGTGTGGGGTAGGAGAAGCCTCAAAAGAAGAGAAGAAATCCTAAGAAGATGTCATATGGTGTGAAGCACCTGAATCTAGTAGCCATCTAGAAGACTATGCACCAGCGATTGCACATAATGCATGACCCTTTCCTCTGTCATGTCCACCTATCTACAATGATGATGAAGAAGACTTGTAAGAAGTAGAAGGAATATCAATGTTGCTCTTCAGAAGAAGAGTTGTCAAATCTAAAACCTGTTTTGCATATCCATCTATCTTCTTCTCATATCAATGAGACTCGTCATGATTGGGATTTCTACAATAAGCACACTTAGGTCTTTCTATCTTTGATTTTTCCCCCTTTGGAGAAGGTGGGCCAGAGGGGTGCTGAGAACTAGAATCCTTCCTAGGCCCTGCGGTTTGTGACTTCTATTTCTGCTCCTGCTTACCCGGAGATGTCTGAGTTACCAATGCTTGGTTCTTTGATCCTAAAAGAGCATCCAACCGTGTGAGCTTGGACGACTCATGTGTCAACCGATCGCAGAATACATCAAAGGTAGGCACAGCAAATTGTGGACCCAAAGCATCCATAGAGTAGAATGTAGAAGAAAATATCTGAAATGAATCTTGAAGCTTAGAGAGAATCAGGTATATACACTCAGTGTTTGTTTTGTTCTTACCATAACCCTATAACAATAATCGTAGTGATTTGAAATTCACCAAGAAATCCTCGATAGATGGAAAAGAATCAGGTGCCAAAAAGGTCAACTCTGCCTCAATCTAAAGTGCCTGAAACTTATTAATGGTGTCAAAAAGATCATGAAACTTGGTCCACATGTCCTGAGGTGTAGTGCAACCCTCGAGATGAAACAAGACTATCTCAAATGTTCAGGGAAAGCATCTTCATGGCCTCATCCATTCTATTCCAGTGCTACACAACTTCGAACAGGCGAGTCAACTGAGGCCAACCTCATCCAAACATGGCCATAACCCCCTTGACATGAGAAGGCGGATCATATGTGCCTTCCAAGTGTGATATTTGTGTGGAGTAAACCGCTCAATAGAGGAAGGGTCTGCCATGTTAACCAAAGGAAAAATACCCCCCACAATACAAGAATCCAAACCCTAGCACAAATCTTAAAGCTAGAAAGTGCAAAAAAAAGCAAAAAGCACTAATGTTTGATCTCTATGTACCTGGTGAAAAATATGATCAAATTGATTATAGATTTGGACAAAGTGTTGAGAAGACTTTCCAATGCCTATTTGTAATTGAAAAACGAAATCTGCATGCAAAAGATATGCCCCTAGGAAGGTGTTGATGTGAGTTTTGTTCCACTACAACATGTAGAATCAAGCACTTAGTATTCCAAGATGAAATACCAAATACTCAATCCTCTCTTGATATAAAGTCATATCTCATGCTAAGCTTGCAAAGTAAGATCATGAAATGACTTCAAGATTCCCCTCAATTGGGGATACTCGCTCGAGGAAATAATGTAATTTGCCGGTAATCATTTAGGGGGACTTACGCTATTCATTCAATGGGTATCAACTAACTTGCACTTCTAAGATTTAACTTTCCAATTTCCACTTCAACTTATACTTACTTCTACATCTACTTCTAGCTATAAATGCAAGGAATTATGGATGAATTGGACTCTACCAAGTGAAATCTTATCACTGACCTCAACTTCACCTAGTGCAAGCTTCTAACGAATACTCGAATGGTTTTCAAATCAATATCTCCTCTTCAATCTGATCAATGGATGCAAACTAAACATTGAATATCAATTGAAGTTAAGAGCAATCACTAGCTTACCACACAAGGGACCCTTACAATCGGCAAGAGGGCTAGTGGCCTAGTTTATATTTGAGTCAAACATGCAAACATCCACAATTTCTTTCATCCAACTAAGCTACTTCTAACAACATGAAATGAAATCTACTCCAAATAAAAGATTGAAGAAACCATGCAACACTTCAAAGCAATATTAAGTAATTCACCATGATGAACCAACAATGAATTATCCATTACTTCAATAGCATCATAACAACAATTTGATCAAGTCTCTCCCTTGGCTAACCTACTCCAATCTCCTACTAGCTCTCTAGCTTCCAGCTTTCTAACTAACTAGCTAACTAGCTAACTCACTAACTCCTTACAAATGAGAAGGCCTTGGCCTTTTATAGATGTCCAATTACAATGAAAGGCCAAGATTCATTTGGAATCAAGGGTCAAGATTCATCCCTAGAAACCCTAATTAGGGTTGCCAAATTTTCAACCAATTACATAAGGGCACCAAATCATGGGTCAATAAGAAAATTACAATGATTTTCAACCAATGAGAAAATAAGACACTTGGCACATTGTGATTGCTTGTGCTTGAAATTGGAATTTTCTGATTGGAGAAGACACCCAATTGCCACCTCATCATCTTTATCCTATAGCTCAAATTAATCTTTGTGAAGAGAAAATATCTCTTGATACTCAACACTGCCCAGCTTTCCAACATGATGGCATATTCACAAATTGTTTCATCTTCTCAACTCTTCTCCATCTTTGTTCTTGGAAGTTTTCTCCTTGCCATGATTCGAACTTGATTGAATTTGCATCTATCTTGAACTTGATCTTCATCTTGCCTTGAACTTGCCTTCTAACAACTTGGTGTGAACTTCCTTCCCACTTGAAATCTTTGAACTTGAGCTTGAAGCGCTCACTTAATGGTGTGATGATGGAGGATATGTATGCCAGCAACGCTTTGATCTTCTAAGTTGTCCCAACGATGAATCTTGATTCAACCCTTTCTCCTTCATATCCACCTTTCACTTTGGTTTCCCTTCCTTTCTTTTGTGAATTCCTACTTGGCACCCTCTCCTTGCCAACCTGCAAGAGCAAAAACACATGTCTTACTTCATTTGATTCGATAAAAACCATTAAAACTTGAAAATTTGATTAAATCAATTGAGTTAAGATTGTCATGTTGTTGAGTTCAATTAACTTGATCACTTAAACCTTAGATTGATTCCAACTTAGATTGTCAATGATTTCCCTTTATTACCAAGTTAAAATTTGCCATGAATTGTTTATTGATTACCATTAGCATTAATTGTCAAATTGATGTTCATTTAACCCTTGCCAACTAGTTAACTTAGAGTTTGCATTTGATTGTTAACTTAGTTGTATTTGTGTGTTACTTAATTTGATTAGTCAATTAGGAATTGAAAGCAACAACACTACGCTAGAAAAGAAACAAGAGATCAAGGGAAGTTCGATCAATGGAGGACCCTCCTCAAAACCAAATCCAACACCAAAATTCAAACCCTTACAAGGTGCCTCGTACCTTGCACCCTTATACCTTCTCTTGCATGAGATTGAAAACAAAATAAAGACAACCAAATCGCTGCTCTCTTGTTCAAATCAGTCCACTTAGGATGTGGAAGAGGTATCCAAGTATAAAGCTCGAAAAAGATTCTGATCTCTAGCTCTCCTAAACTCTTCCAAGTTGAAAATGATGATTGCTTCCAGCCCTTGGGCGATTAGGCAAAGGTGATAGAACACGAACTTGTTCTTGATTGCCCTCCAAAATGATGAAATCACTAGCCCCTGAATTCTAATCTGAGACTTATGCATTCAAATTTGGATACTTCAAAGGAGTTATGATCTTGTCCAGGGTCTGAAAATGGATTGCCAAAACCTTACTTGATTGGAATAGTTGCTCATTAAGTATCAAATCCTTCTAACCTGCTGGTAAAAATCGCTATCTCAGACTCAGAATTGCAAATGAAATGCCCAAATTCAGATGCCTTAGCACAATATCTTCATGAAATGAGGTCTTGAAATGATGCCAAATTCTGATCGCTGCCTTCCACCACTGAATTTTGCAAATGTAGGATGAAAAATCACTATGAAAGGGGACTGGAAGTGCCTTGGAAAGAAATCGCCCCAATCTGAAAATGTAATGGCAGACTTAAGGCATAGAATTTGCCTGCTAAATGGAGTCTTCCCCACCACACAAAATTGCCTCAAGCTGGAGAAATTCAGACCTGCATATAAAATCAGAGAAATTCGCTCTTGTTTGTGTTTGAAATGAAGTCCAAAATGCCTCTTCTATACCCATTCAATTGCCAAAAGAGGGACGACTTGTATGGAGGGTCTAAAAGATTTAAATTAAATTGGAACCCTTGGATTGAAATAAACCACAAGATCTCAGCCAGCTTGGCATATGGGCCAACTTGGGAATTAAAATTGAAATTGCAAGCATGTTGGCTCCCTAATAAACTTTGAATTTGCCAAGCATAGTGGGGGTCAAAATTTGCATCGAGTTTAACACCTTGGCATGGGTCCCCAAATTCAAATTGAAACTACCACATCATGGCCCCATAATCCTCCTCGAATTTAACACATGGAGAGGCCCTTAACTAAAATCGAAATCCTCAAAGCAAGAGGGCCCAAATTTGCATCGAAATTAACAAGGTCTTGGGCTAAAAGAAACGTCTAGCTTGTGGACCCAATTTGGCACAAAATTTGAAGTTGCTCAAGGTATGAAAGCATGTTATAATCAGCAAGATAAAAAACTAGAATGATGTCAAGGTTGGCTTGCCAAGAATAGGTCCTGCCACAATCACCATGCCAAGAATAGGTCTTGTCATGGTTGGCACGCCAAGAATCAAAGTTGTAGTAGTTGCATTGCCAAGATTGCATGGGTTCTCATGCCCAAAATAAAACTTGTATCAATCCCCTTGCCAAGAATGAAAAACTTGTATGGGTTGGCCTGCCAAAAATAAAACTTGTAAGAACCATCATGCCAAGAATGAAATTTGTACCAAACACCTTGCCCAAATTTTAAACACAATTTCGATTTTCAACTTTATTCCCAAATTTGGCTTGTAAGATTAAAATAAATTAAAATGCCTTAGCGAAAATCGATTTTCTCAAATTAATTTCACCACCCAAGCTATGTCAAAATCAAACACAAACACCATCCCCAAAATCAGAGGTGAGGTGGTCATGATGTCAAAATGTGTAAGGGTGAGCTTGCCGAAAATAGAACTTGTAAGAACCAGCTCACCAGAAATGAAACTTGCATGAACCACCATGCCAGAAATCAAGACTTAGGAAAATTTCCAAAATTAAATTTCCAAACTCCCATCCAAGATCGATTTCACATTTAAAGCTCAAATTTGATTCCAATCTTGCAAGTTAAAATTCCAACTCCCAAAATCATGTCATAGCCATCATGTCGAAAAAACAACATAATCACCATGCCAAGATTGCAACTTGTATGAACTACCACACCAAGAATGAAATTTGCATGGATGAGCTTGCCAAAAATAAAACTTGCAAGACCCTGCTGGCCGAAAATGCCAAAGCTGGATGACCAAAATTCCAATTTAGAAAATCCAATTTACACACTTAAGCTCGAAATTTCCAGAATTTTTAGCCATCATCACAAAATCAATCCCCCAATCCAAATGTTTAATTTGGATTTGCAAAATCGCCATTCTCATAAAATTATCAGACTTAGCCAAAATTTTGATCTTGCAACTCATTATTGGTATCAACACCAAATTGAAACTCCCAATTTCACAAGTATATGCCAAGATCGAATTAACCTTATGCAATTCGCTCAAAACTCATTCACAATCACCAAGCTAAAAGCGGAATCAATCAGACTTGGAGTCCAAAACCATCTCACTCTCAAATTCTCAATCTCAACCCAGAGAAGCGCTGCCAAGGCCAATTCAAAGAGGGGGGTCCCTATTTGCAATGGGGCGATGGTGTGAAAACCTCACAACAGAAGGCAAAAAACAAGGTCTGAATTTGACTGGCAATAAATGCAGCAAAACAACAAAATTAGAAAAAAAAATAACTTACACCACTGGATTGAGCACGGAATCAGCTTATTGGCAATATCTCATTTGCTTAATTTCGAGTCTGTATGACAAAGTTATCAGAAAAAAACCACAAGCTGCTCTTTATGACAAAAGTGTCAAACTAGTCAACATGTTGACGGCCGTCAAATTTTGGTTGGAAAAAGAAAAGTGAGCTTGCTGAAAAATAAAAGATGGCAATACACTCTAGTATAGCTCCCAAAATAATGTTTGTGGCACACATGACACTCCCATTCCCTACTACCCCCCAAATGCTTTTTTCTTATTCTTGTCTACTCTTGTGGCAAATTGTAGGAGAGGTTTCTTAGGGTTGAATGGCCCTTTGGCATATGTTTTGAGGATTTGGGAAGGGCACTCAAATGGGTTAGAGGTTGCATCTTCTACATGAACATCCACATCAATTGAAAATGAAGACCCCCCTATGGCTGCCCTAGAACTGTCTTTTTCTTTGTGATGTTTGAATTTATTGCATAGCAACATCCGTGCTATGACTATCACTACTTCCCTCACTCTCACTGCTGCTCATGTTTTCAGATTTTGCAATGTAATATAGTGCTGCAAGTTATAAAAAAAAAAGATATTTCAATGTTTCATTCAAAATGCCTGCCCTATGTGATGGAAAAAAAATGAAAAATAGAAACAAATGGCAAAAAAGTTGAAATAAACAAAAAGAAAATGAAATACATACCTGGAATGAAGAAACTATGATGGCAAAACCTCCCTCTTGAAACTCCAAAATGCAATCTTTCCTCACTCTTGTTGCTGCTCTATGTTTTTTTCTTCCTCGTAGCAAGCATGGTAAAACTGAAAATGAGAAGAAGAGTTACTCTTTTAGTGTTTTAATGGACCAAATAGGATTTACAATATTTTATTGTGTTTTAGAGTCCATGTGGGGCCCGCGCGGCCAGATAAAATTTAAAAAAAAATAATGTTTTACCGTCCAATGTCCAGCTGGGAAAAGGGGATGAAAATCAGTAGCGGGGACGGACGAGGGACGACAATGCCATCCCCGATACTGATTTCTGTCCCCACGTGTCATTTCCTTTTTTTGAAAGTTTTGGGGACAATCCCTGTTTTTTGACAAAAAGGGACGGCTTGGGGGACGGCCAAATTTCGTCCTCGTTCCATCCTCGGGTAGAAAAATGCAAGGGGGCTGTGTTCCCTTTGATTTTTTGAAATGGACAGATTTGATTTTCATGCTTCTCTCTCTTTTGCTTCTTCATGCTCCCTAAAATATTTTAACACTCTCTTGTGGTATATGCACACCATTTTTTCCAACACATTTTTTATGCCTCTTTCTAGTATTCCACACAAATGACCTACTACCCAAAATTATGAACTATTATGTTCTACTTCACATCCTTGGCATTTCCAACGGTATACCCCACCTCCTATAAGTGGTCATATAATTGTTAACTCCAAAATTTGCACCCAAATGTTGATGTCCTGAAACTCAGCTATTTTGGAGTAACATGGGAACAATCATGAGTTTGTGGGTAAACTACAAAAATGATTGAACCTCCGGATTCTAGGCCGGCTCCTATTGGATTAAATATGATGATCACC
>MU224268.1:189635-231639 GCA_018584345.1 Thuja plicata
TTACTTTTCTAAGAAGTTACTAAGAACTTCTAGAAGCATCCAATTATTCTATTTACTTTTCTAAGAAGTTACTAAGAACTTCTAGAAGCATCCAATTATAAAATCTCATTATAATGCACTTTATAATTAAATAACTTTATAAAATAAAAAGTGCAATCTCAACTTAAAATTATAACATGTAGGCCCAAAAATCGCATAAACTGAATGTAGGCTCAACTACAACTGAATGTAGGCTCAACTGCAATTGAATGTAGGCTCAACTACAACTGAATGTAGGCTTAGACTGAATGTAGGCTCAAACTACCACTCTCCAAGAGCAATATACAACCAACTGATCTCCAAATGATCAACAAGATGACTCTCTTCACATCGCCACCAGTTTACGAGAGCCCGTGATTGACTGATCCGGCACGCCAAACAATGTCAGCCAGAATGGGGACATGACAATTATGTAAGCATGCTCAGAAGCAAAGTGGGGTGCAATAAGTGACCATTATGCATTGAATGCACTGTTTGCCAAGAAGTCTACCTTTGACACTGCCGCCTGAACGCCTTGAATCTTGCCAACACCATCTCCAGCTCATCTACATTGATAGTGGGTGTTGATTCCTGCTTGTATTCCAAGACCGCCATTGCTCGTTCAGACTTGCCTAAGCTATCCTCCCAATCCGGCAATGAATCCTGAGCAATATGCATGGTATTCGAGAAAATGGAGAAATTCTCGATGTCATCCCTTACGAAGGAGTTCAACTGATAAAATTCCTCCAGTTTCCTCTTCAGGCCATCTACTGTTATTTCACTTTTTGTCAGTCTCTGTGATAGCAAGGATGCAATCGCATTGGAGATCCCTTGCTTGACATTCTCTGCTATCCCCCTCAACCAAGTAGACCCCTTTGTGAAATGTTCAAACATTTCCTTGGCTGTGATCACTGCAGTGTACCATCGAAGGAAGTCATATGTTGGATGATATCAGATTTGGATACTATTCATGTTGTTGATATTCATGTTATGTCACTGATGTCAACATATGTTTCTGTGGAGAGAAAAGACTGGTTATTTATCTGACAGAAGTGTACGGACACTGTACGGATGTTTTAGAACGATCAAAGACAGGGATATGCAGACAGATGTGCAATGACCTTATTCCTAAGGTCACTTGACTTGAGGTTACATATTGGTGATGTTACAAATGATTTAGTGAAGACTGGTTTCTGGACTGTGACAGTAATGCTTGACAGAGCAGGTCTCTGTATTTTCCGTATATCTTACAGATGAAGATGTTTCAGCGTATGCGAGCTTATGGGATGACTGAGGACACATTGAAAAATGTTCGTTACTGATCGATAGTTGTGAAAGTACTGGTGACGTCAGTTGTGGCGTGTATTCTGGAGGAGACCTATTTTGGTGGCCGACTTCAGACATGTAGCGTGTATTATGAATTGTGAGCGTGGATTGTGGATCTTGGAGTATAACTGATGGATTGTAATTGATGTTTACTTGTTATAGGTACCGTGTGTATCTTAGCAAAGGGTTAAACAATTATTTGTATATTGGGAAAGCCTAATTAGCCGACCTAATTAATTATTTGTGTATTCGGAAAGCTTAATTGGCCGACCTAATGAATTATTGTAACAGGGTATATATGAGTGATCTTTTCTTTTGGAAAGATGTGGTAGAGATTGAAAAGGAAGAGAAGTGTAAGCTATGAGGCTTGTTTTGTTGTTGGATATAGAGCAGAGTTTGTGATACGAATACTTCATTGGAACTGACCAAGCAAAGACAGTTGCTATCAGACAGTTCACTGGATTGTATATTTCTTATATACACTTGTTCGGATTGTGAATCCTTGAGGGTGGCTTTAACCTTCTTTGGGCAGTGTGCCTAGCCAGTGAGCCTACTACTTTTCTTGACTCCTAACAGGGTCTGTCTCCTAACAGGGACTATGTGTTGTAATATTGTTATAAGCTCCTTTAACAGGGATACTATACTCTCAGTATATTATTTGTGGGTGCTAATTCCCACCGGGGTTTTACCTTTAACAAGGTTTCCTCGACAACAAGTATTGTGTTATTGTGTTGGCATTTACTGTGTTATCATTTGCATTACAATTTTGGTTTATAATAGTATAAAGTTTAATACTCTATATCACAACTGATTCACCCCCCCTCTCAGTTGTGCTTGTGGACTGTTATTCCTAACATCATACACATCTCTTCTGCCAATAACCCCTCCATCAATCAACAATTGTCTAGGAGTCTCCATTGAGTCCTACAAGTCTCTGATCATCTCGTCTTGATAAATGTGTTCGTCTTCCCATGACTCGTCCATGCATTGTATTCTAGAGAGTACAGCTAGTGCTCTGTCACGAATCTGAACTAAGCCCTCAACATGCTTATATGCTTCGCTCTGAATGCCTTCGATCCAAACTTACGCTCCTTGAGCAATCCATCTGATTCTATCTATACTCTCCACTGATTCGTTTGGAATAGTTGGTGGGGGAACAAAAGACGGAGCTTCTTCACGAACTGGACAAGGCAAGTTATTGATGTAGTCGCATAATTCTCTGTCTCTCCCTTCTGCCTCTGGAATTTCTCCTCTAATTTCCTCATCTTGTTTTTGACTGCCTGTGTTGAATCATCAAGTTCCTCCAATACCTGCTCTCGGGAGGCATGGCCTAAATCAAACTTTGCCACGTTGTACTCATCTGGAGTTATTTGATCCTTCGTCTTGTCCACGACAGGTGTTGCAAGCTGAAGGGTATTGGATCCGAACTCTCCTCTGACAATCTTCGCAAACCTCTTAGCTTTTCCCTTCTATGATTGGCCGACTCGGTTCATGATCTCCTGCAATTCGAACATCGAGTCAACCTCATTTTCCTGACTCCTCTGTAGCCTCTGCCTTACCCATTCTAAGACACTGACCCCTTGATCTTTCTGCACTGCCAACTGCTCTTGTCCCTGCACTATTCTTGCATCGAGTTCCTCGGCTCCAGGACTTTCTGCCATCACCTCCGGAGCTGGTGTCTCAGTGGTGGGGATTTCTTCCTTTGTTGTAGGAATCTCTTCCTCTATTATCTTTCTAGAATACACACCAAGACTTTCTTCGGTGGTGACATCCTGTTCCCTACTTCCTAGTGCAAACCCCTCATTGACGTTGATACTCAATCTATCCTACACTAGCCTCATCATGTGTTGCTCCCCTTGCTCAGCTCTCCTTCTACTTGCTTCTACTTCTTGCCTAGTGAAAATGCCTATCTCCTACACACTTGGAGTCTGGCTAGGTGAGGATGGCATCTCCTCAACTCTCGGTCTCTTCTGCTGTGGATCTTAAATATGAAGATTCGGCCCTTTTCTCTCTTGTGCTCCGCACTCCCAGACGGAATCTCTCCTTCCACCCTTTCTCCCGAAGGTTGTTTGGTCTCTCATCGCCGAGTGGTTGATGTCCCAACAGCTTGTATGTCCAGTCCTCCTTCGGTATAGTCATTCTGTCAAATTGTCGTTCAACCCACCATTTTGTGAAGTCCAGGACTGGTTGTGACAAAGTAGCAAGATCTGAAATCTCCTTCCTTTGCCAGTCATAGGGATGAATAACCTTTTCCTTTTCTGGATTATACCCTCTCTGACGCACATTTGGATCTTCCTCCATCTAATCGGCTATGTGAAATAATTTGCAAGCTTTGATGATGATCAGGGGCAATCTAGAGTGCATCCTTTTCCTTGTCTCATGTTCATCTACAACACTGGCCCAAAAATCTTCGAGGTGTGTCCTGTGTTGATACCTTGCACCTGCCATTGATTTTATTTTGTTATAAGGATCGAAATTCAGCCTTCCTAGATAGAATGGTAGATGGAAGAAATGTAGCTCATCCTGGGACCTTTCGGCTACCTTTAGACACGGGCACTCTTCAGCTTTATCCTCTCCTATGGAAATCGGTAAATCAAACCCCAAGTTCTTCCCTATCTGAATCTTGTCATACACTGTCAGCTGTCGAGTGCGTTGAAACAGAACCATCTTGTCAATAGGATATCTTGGAAGCTTGGATGGTTGTGCCAAAAATCCCTGCACTCTAATATAGGAGAAAGTGGGAAACTGAATGAACCGGGGTCGGTACTCCTCCACTAGCTTCATTGCTCCGTCAAACAACCTTATGTGCAATCTTTTATGCAAAGTCCTCACAATTCGCATTGCAAAGGCATCATTAACTCAAACATAATCATTTGTGGCCTACAAATGCAACTGAGGGTAACACTCGTGTACTTTCAAACGCGAAGTGCCACTTTTGACTGCTCCCTTACATCGCAATCCCTCATACCTCGTGTTTCATGCCAGCATGTATATGACATTAGAGGTCAAATAAAACTTGTGATTGCTCCAGGTTCACCAACTGCTCACTCAGGTTGTCATTGATCATTCCAGCCCAGTCCATATGATTATGCTCTTAAACCACCTGCTCGACAAAGTACCACATCCAGGATTCGAACAGGTAGGACTGTGGTAGACCAAAAATTCTGCTCAGCATCATGATTAAGTCGCTATATTCTCGGTCAAAATCTAGCCATACCAACTCCTTCAGCAATTTGGAATGGTGGGATCTGTTCTTTATCAACCACTTGTCATTTATGACATTTTCACAGTATTGAATCCTTGTGGTGAAAACTCTGTGTACTTGCTCCTTTGTTTTTAATACCAACCTCCTGGAAGAAGGGATTCCAAATGCTTTAATAATCACTGGTGGAGAGAGGTCTGCAATGATGTTTCCATATGAATCTTTTATCGTTTTGTCTCCTGAATCGAGGTGCCTAGCGCATTCCACGATCAACTCAGAATGTTGAAAAGCCAGAAGAAAGCCAGCTGCAGCTACAATTCCATTGTTCACAATCCGGGTGGCCAAATGTGTCGACTGATGATCTCTATACTCAAACATCCTCCTGTGAAATTCAGTCATGTCCAGGCATCCGAGGCTAGTATCTCCAATTTCTGCCCACCTTGAAATAATCCTGGATTTTGGAAAAAAGCTTCTCTGTTCGTTCTTTATCGGTTGCTTCCTCGTCATGCTCGTTCCTCCAGGCTCTGCCATTCCTGCAAAGCAAAAATCAAAAAAACATAATAAGAATTGTGCAGGAAAATGAAAAAAGCAGACCAATCCCTGAAAAAAAGGAGAAAATTCTAGAAATCTGACAAAATCCATCTTTTCCTTCAGAATTGGATTTCCTCTCTCCTCAAAGAAATTATGCTCTTTCACAAACTTTTCCAACTTATTGAAAAAAATTCCTCTTCTACTAGATTTTGAAACCTTCACGCCTTTTGAAAACAACGAATTTCCTATTGCTTGCAAATTTTCTCTCTCCTCAATAATTTTGCTCAACTTTCAAGAAAAGATTCACTCTAATCCTCTCGATTCCAAAAAACCTATCCTCAACTCGTTTTCTTGAACTTCATGTGATGATGAAATGAAAGATGTTTCACTTATATAGACTAAAACTTGAAAAAGCTGCTTTAAAAGCTGGAGGCTAAATTTAGGAAGCTGTTAATTTAGGCGAAGATTCTCTCCCACAAACACCACTTGTCTCTGTTTTTCTCTATTTTTTAGAAAAATTGCCAATTTGAGCATTTTTTCTTCACCAGGAAGTTTCACAATTTCATCCAATTTCTCAATTTTTTGATTTTAAATATCGAAAAAAATATATATATATATATATTTCCAATATTTAATTTTCCACCAATATTAAAAAAGCGATTTATTTCCCTTTTTAATTTTCCAAATTTTTATGATTAACTTATCGCTTTTTTCCTTTATTAGTTAAATATTAAATAAAATTTAATATTTATTATTTAATTAATATCGCTTTATTTCCAAAAAATCGCTTGTCTTCACTTCATTGCTTTTTTTTGTCCATTCATTAAATATCAAATATGAAATTTAAAATTTAATCAATTTTTGCATTAAATCCAAAAAATTCCCATTATTTCCCAATTCCAAAGTTTTTTTTCAAATTTCTTCCATTTTTTTGGACTTTTGAAATTTTCCAAATTTTCACGATTTTTCAAAATTTTCCGAAGTTTCCAAGTTTTCCAAATTTTCCAAAATTTTGGAAATTTCTAATTTCTCCAAGATTTCAAGTTTTCAACAAATGATTTATTCAATAAATATTAAAAGATTTTAATCCCAAAAATTGTTTTATGTTTTGTTTATTGCTCTGATTCTCTTTCTCGTGAGTTTATTTCCAAAGGTGTGAAGAAATTCACATTTCAACTTTTCCTTACCTTATGTCCTTTAGCATCATGAGCCCACTTTGGGGGAAGTGGAGGATGATTTCTTTATTCCATCTTTCCATGACTACATAGAAATTGCGCTCGTGGATGAGTTTGGGCGCAATTTGGTAGTGGTTAAGGATTCCATTCTTTAAAAGAGTCTGTTGACTCGCGCAATTTCTTATGTCTGAGAAGGATTTGGGAACGATGGCGAATAGTTCCTTTTATTCCCAAATTCCATGACTTTGGTGGATATGCGCTCGAAAATGTATTTGGGCGCAATTTGCAGCGTATGGCAGATTTTCTCACCAGTCGGGGATTCCATCATTGCCAAGATTTTGCACTCGAAGATGTATTTGTGCGCAATTCTCTACCCCCGACGGATATTTCCATTTCCTCATCCCAGACCTTTTCATTTCTTTCCCCAACTACGTCATCTTAGTGCCCATGGTGCGTTTTGACATTCACGACAAACTGCTCATTACGGACGGGATTCTTGGACTATAGTGGGAAAGTGCTACAACACACTCTAGTATTGACCAACATTTCCTTACCGTTTTTGATCTCTTAGTGTCCTCAGCATAGCGCTTTGAGCGGACTTCAACATTCTCAGCAGATTCCGTATTGAATTCATGCCGCTGGCGATTACCTTTCATTGTTTCCCTCACTCTGGTGCATCCATGCGCAAGGATGTTGCCACTAATTGATGAAATCCCTGGGCACGTGATGATGGCAAGTCTCAATAGCCGCTTCAACGTCTGTAACCAGGCCTTCAATGACCTGACCTCTATTCACCAACAGCTCCTTGTATGCAACATACTTCTCACGAGAAGGTATTATTCCATTCTCGCACAGCATTCCCAATTCGAAATCTGAAAACTTATTCCAAATTTCTAGATCTTTCTCAAGGGACTCCAAGTTCTGATTAAAAGTCCCAAGAACTTCTTTTAACTTGGACGTCATTGTCCTTGCATATGCCAACACCTAGAGAGTACTTTCTTCACCAGCTTTGTTACTTGTGTCATCATTTGGTCCACCCAAGAGTCAACCGCTTTATCTTTCTCCCCAGCCTTATCTTCTTGTTTAATGGTTTCTTCGAAAATACAAGAAGCCAAGGGATCCACGCTTTCGGAAGATTTTGTTATCTTTTGAATCAATACGATAAGTTGTGGTTTCTCCTCCTTGAGTTTTTCTTTCTTCGCCCAAAGTTCATCATAACCTTGAGCCAACATTGCTATAAAGTCTTGTGCATCATTCTTCAATTCGGTATAAGTTTGCTTTAATGACTTATCAGTGAGAGGTTCTACAATCTCAACATATTTCATCTTGTTTTTGTCCACAATCACCCTTAAAGTTGTCTTAGCTTTCTTAGCAGCTTTTGGTTTAGATTTATTATGTTGTTGAAAGTCAAGCATGTTGGAAGAGACTTCTTGTTTCTTCCTCTTAGGAGTCAACAAACTCAGCCACAAGGGTAGATCTGTAGAACATGCTTGAGACATAACAACTACAGTCTATGTAGTATTAGCCTAAGACTATACCACAATTGTTACTATCTGTGATGCTTTGGTTTGGACAGCCATAAGATTTTGCATGGACGGCATACTTTCCAAGGCCTTTGTCATGAATCTATCAAAGCTCATAATGGAGGTATCAAGCGAAGGCACTAACACATCTGACAAAATAGGATATGTAGAATATGAGTTAAAAACATTCCCTAGGTTGCTATGAGGACTTTCAAGAACGGATTCAGTGATTGATGAAGAAACAATAGTTACACTTGGACCTACAAGTGTAACATAGACCATAGAAAAGGAATCAACATCAGCATCTATGGGAGACATAGGAACATTCATAGAAAGAATAGATGCCTGAGAATGAACCATGGGAGCAGCTCCCGTAACCACTGTAGGAAGAATCTTTGGAATATTTCCTTCTCGGGGTTCTTCCACAGTCTCACAATTTGTATCTACTCCTACTGCTTTCCCTTTCCTTTCTCAGATATATCCTCAGGAGATACATTCACAGCCCTTCTTACCTTGAGTTTAAGCCTAGTTCCAGAAGAACGCCTTCTTTAGTATTTGCCCTTATTTCAGAATGTTAGAGTTGTAGGAACCTATGAAAGTTGCTCACACAAGTTGTCACTAATTACCTCAGCCCAAAAGATTTGTTGCTCCTTTTGTCTCATTATCACGATGTATCTATACATCCATGTCTCAAAAACATTAGACTCCCTCAAACTCATAATTCAATTCAAGAGGGTAATTATGTCATTAGTTTCCTCTTTGAAGTCATTGTGGAACAACTTGGGCCATCAGGATTGACAAGTTCCCTTTTGCAGAA
The DNA here is from genome assembly GCA_018584345.1 of Thuja plicata. Lineage (NCBI taxonomy): Eukaryota > Viridiplantae > Streptophyta > Pinopsida > Cupressales > Cupressaceae > Thuja > Thuja plicata. The sequence continues at coordinate 198,228 of MU224268.1, forward strand.
GCCAATTTTCATTGATGTGTTTTATGCATTCCTTGATTTTCCAATTATAATGATCAAGAGCCTTCTCCACTGTTATGTTTGAATATACTGGGGCAGCCGGGACTTTGAAGATTGTAAGAACCCTTCACAGGCTCTAACTGCTGAACTATTTTTCATTTGAATGTTTTATGATTTTTTTGTGTTTTTGCAAGGGTTTTGAATGAAAAAAGCAAATAGATACAAATCTGAAATAAAATACTGAAAAGATAATCTAGCTAAAGCTGCAAATTTATTATTCTTTAATATGCAATGCCAAGTACAAACAGATTGTTCTGGAATCCAAACATAAACAACAATGAATTTTACAAGCATAAAAACCTGAATATTTTTCTAGAAGAAATCGCACTAAACCAGCCAATGCGTTTTTAGTTTGAATAGCGTTTTTTCCTTGAATAGCGTTTTTTCCTGTATTCCCAGCCACGCCTGCAAGTCTCTACAATGATGTAACTAACCAGCACATGTATTCTGATCCCGATGTATCTTATGAGCTTGTGCTGCAACTGCTGAAACCCTATGTTGAAGCGCAAATAGAATCTCTGAATGAGACTCCCTTTGATTATCAAATTCACCAGGTATCTCACTGGCTCAAATGACGAACACACAGAAGAAACTACGTTCTCCAATGGCTGAAACTATCAAACGCTTCTCAGAGCTCAAGAAGAAACAAATTTTAATTCTTCAAAATGAAAATGGATGCCTTCTCAACTCACGCCAAGCCCTTTTATTTCCTTCAAGTCCAAAATTGCACCAGAAAACCAAGCTTGCGATTTTCTCCATATAATTCACTTTTAATGTAATAAACATAAAAAGTGACAATTAATTAATTTGGACTTAGGAAACACACCCATAAATTAATAAATAATCTTGGCCCCCTTTTATGAAGCCTAAACCCATCACTTCAGTAATTTAATATAAAGTTATATTATAACTTAATATTAAATCGTTATTCCTTCATTAAACACTTAGCCACTGAAAATGCAATAACTCCCTTGATATTGTGAATCTAGCTAAACTGTCTAAAACCGGAGTTGGTGAAATAATTCTCCATGTGACCAAAATGCATTTTCAAAAATAGGTGTAATCCTCTATGGCTCAAAAATAAACCCAAATATAGAAGCCTTTGCTAACAATAGAAAATCCACATAACTGAGCCAAAATCAATCTCTTAAGCCAAGTGAAAACACTGAGCGCTGCCAATACTGAACCATCAGAAAGTCATACCTTCACTATGCCTGAAAAGACCCCCTATCCATGCCTACTAGCCTACAAGGGTCCACTGATAGGCTAATCACTGACTAGCATGATGTCGCTAGCTAGTAGGGGACATCACAAAGATTTTGTTAACGGTTTCCACATCCAGTTGGATAATGATCTTGCCATCAACATCCTTGATGGTTCTCAACTCCTTATCGAAGTGAGACGGACTAGCAAGGAAAAACTTTGGTTCCATGGTAGCCACTTGAAAGGTGGACACCAAATTTATATGACTCTTCAAAAGCAACTCCATATCATGATCTATATTTATAATTGTCCTCTCAAGAAATTCAAACATATGAACATGTCTGATTTTTGTATCCCTAATCTCATCAAAGGGAGAGGTCACTTGAGTACGCACAATTGTAATCTGATATTTGTCATATTTGAACTTCATCTTCTTGGTGGGAGACACTGGCTCTTCCAACATCAAACAAGAAGTTGCAAGGCTACGATGAAAATTCCAGAGCATTAGAACATCATCTTGTGCTACAGGGGAAGCCATGAACGTTATTCAAGACAAGAAATTTGCAAAGCAGAACCACACTTGGGAAGAACATAGCAGGAACAAACTTGGAAGAACAAGAATGGAATTACTTTAAAATGACATTGTTATCAGATTTTCACACCATCGCCCCATTGCAAATGGGGCCCCCTCTTTTCACTTAGGAGTAGTAGTGGTCTTAGTTGGTCTTAGTTAGTAGCAACTTTCAAGTGGTCTTAGTTAGTGAGCATCATAGTTCGTGGGATTAGTCTATTATTTAACCTTCGTAAGCTAATCAGATGGATAGAGGGTCCTTGTTGGCAATGCCAGTGCGCTACTTTCACACTCCAGAGGTCAGGGATGTTCAGGTTTGCTCTTCGTTTGGGTCAATTTGGTACACTTACTATTTATAGTAAGTCATTTATCCAACATTTCTATATTTGGCAGGGCACCTAGACCAGCCTCAGTTGCAATGATGACCCTTGGCATCTTTGTTGATCAAGAAAGGGATTTACTAATTATAGTAGGTTAGGGGTTGATAGAGATGGACCCTTACTATTTTTAGTAAGGCAGTTGGATGCACAGTGGATACAATGGTTAACTCTCAAGTTCGGTCAAAATTGAGAAATAATGATTAATGATGGAGTTATAACATTATAATTATTATTGAAGTTATACTTAATAATAAATAATTATTAATGGCATATCATTGATAAATTAAGCGGACTTTATTTAAAAGGGAGTTTTAAATGTTTTAAAAGTATACTTTATAATAAGCGATAAAGTGTTATTTAAAAGGGAGATATAAGTGTTTAATAAAGTATACTTTATATTTTAATGTGTGCATCAAAAGGAGGGCAATATAATTAAATGTTATATTTCAAATACAACAAAAGCAAATACACTTGTAAGTTATGAGAAGTGTATTCATGAAGCCTCATGATTGATTTATTACTTGGAAATTATAAAAGCCAAAGGCAAAAGGAAATGGATCCATTCTTGATGCATTTGTTTATTGTGTTCAGGTGAAGAGAAATTTGGAACAAGGGTTTCAAGTTCTGAGCTTGAAGAATTGTAAATTCTTCCAAGTTTTTTCAGCACTTTGAATTGGTGAAACAATCCAGTGAATTGTGCTAGAGGGTGGTTCAATTCAAAGCCATTAGTGTGCTTCAAATTGTGATCAAATTGAGTGGAAGTATTCAACAATTGTTTGCAAGACTGGAGGATGATTTTGAATGCAACTCGTAGCCCCTTTGAGGTCTGCATTTGGAATTATAGACAGCCGCCAACCATCTACAGGCAGCAGACAAGGTTTAGAGGGCTTTGCAAATAATTTAGAGAGGTTACTTAGCAAATTCAAGGTGGTGCAATTTGGTGCCAGGTTCCTAATTAGCTGCAATTTGATTTCAGAATTTAATAAATAATTTCCTCTTGCATTGTATATTATTTCACTTAATATAAAAGCATTTGTTTCAATGCTTTGGAAATTAGTTTCATAATTTCTTTTTATGCAAAACTATTATCTTGCCAGGCAACTCTTTTTAAAAATTCAAGGAATTGCATATTCATTTCAAAAAACCAGTCACATATATCATTTGCATATCAAATCAGTGGTTTCGCAGAGTTAGAACCTGCAAGGGTTCTTACATTTGCCCATTTGGGAATCAAGAGTCTAGCCTAAAAACCAAGGGTCTCACCTCAACGATATGATAGAGAGATGATAAGGGAAAAATGGGAAGCACCATCAAACAAGGCTGCAATAAAAGTTTAGGTGAGGGACAAATGCAAATGGCATTGATGTAGAGAGTATGATTCCAATTGGATTTGGAGTCAAGGGAAGGACAAATGAACAAGGGAGAAATTGTGAATTTCAAAGATTGAACAACGCTTGAAAATTGATGGGTAATATCAAGTATGGAAGATTGAACAAGGCTTGAAAATTGATGGGTAATGTCAAGTATGGAAGAGGGAAATTGAAAGCTTCAACATTCAAAGCAGAGGGGGAATCATGAGATTTCAATATTTCCGCCCCTTGCAAAATCCTAAGATCCCAAAATTTCCGCCAAAGTTTGGAGACAACCCAAGGTGAGATTTGAATGCCAAGTTGATGGGGAATGATAGAATTGAAGCTGAAAAGATGAAATTGACTCAAATCTTGGAGATGAATGATGAAAAGTGAAAATGTAAGTGGATTGAAATCATATGTTGATAAACTTCCAATCAATTCAAAATGCAAATCGTTTTTAAAAGCATGAAGAGTGGACCTTGAAAACAATCTTGGAACATAAATTGAAACTTGAATTGACAAAAATGAAACATGCCAAAGAGGGGGGAATCTTGAAATCTCAGTATTTCCACCAAGGGGAAATCTCAATATCTCTGCCCCTTGATAATCTTGACAACTCCAAAATCCTGCCCCAAACATGAAGACATTTTAGTGAAAACTCTCAACTCTAAGTTGATCAAAATGATGAAAAACGAAGATTCAAGGCAGGTTGATGAAGTTTTGAGAAAAAAAGGATCGAATTTCTTAGGCAAGGAATAGATTGAAAACAAAGGGAGTAGACTTTAATCAGCCATAAATGCAGATCGCTGCCAAAAACTATAATAAACCATGAAATCGGTTTAAAAGGGCAAGAATGGCAGTTTGAAACTCATGAGAAAATCAAGGTTAATCTAGACATTGGGCGAAATCCGCCCATTGTCAAGATTCCTAATATCAAAATCTCCAAAATTCCACCATAGCCTTGGGATATGATGAGTATTTGTTGAGGTTTCAAAATGTCAATTTTAACCTTGGGCAGAATCCTTTCAAGTTTGAGATTCCCAATCTCGAAATTTCAAGATTTCCACCATGGCTCTATAATGGTGTAATGAAGTTTTCTTCGATGCAAAACAAAATCTCGACAATCTGAAATCTCCACCAAGATATAGAGTTTGTTATAAGTTTGGGATGTGAAACAATGATATGATGTCGCCCCTCCATTTTAACACACATCTTAAGGTGGAATTCTTTCAATCTCGAGATTCATAATCTCGAAAACTTCAAATCTCTGCCATTGCTAAATGGCAAGCAAGTTAAGGTGAATTTTAAACACATGATGATGCCCCCAAAGGAAGATCAAATAAGGCATTTGAAGGTAAGAAGAGACAAAGAAAAATCTTTAGTCTCGACATTGGGTGGATTTTGCCCATTGTTGAGACTGATAATCTCAACATTTCAATAATCCCGCCCAAAGAAGAACATCGGTGAGGGTGAAAAAAGGAGTGCTTGGGAAGAAAATCAATGGGGAGGCTAGAGGGATCAACTTGATTCAAAACGATATGGGGCTGATTCATTCAAATCGACATAGCCATAATGAAAGATAATTTGACAATTTCAAATTAAAATTTATTAACAAACAGGTCAGCCTCTTTAAGAATTCAAATGTTTAAATTAAAATTAATTAATTGGTCAAACAAGGACATGTCAGCCTCAACCAAAAGACAGAACCTTTTCACCCTAAGGCGCCTAAATAAGGAGAAGACATTCATTTCATTTGTCATCATACCAAGAGCAGATCAAACTACTAACAAGAGGGTAGCAATTTTAGTGAGTAAAAAGTCGATTTTGGAGGGCGAAAATCTCTGATTTTACAAGCAATCAGAATTGGAAGGTGTTAAAAGGAAGAAAATTGGTTAAAATAAGGAGAAAATCAGACCCTATAAGTCAGAATTTGAAGAAAATTCACATTGAAATTAAGAACTAGGCGCCCAGATTTTAAAAATCAGCTAGTAAGGTGAGAATTCTTCAAATTTAGATGCAGTTTCATTTACCACCTTATTTTGGTGAGAATTCTTGATCAAGTTGGTTTAGTAGGAGAAAAGGTTGATTTAAAGTAAATTTAGATGCAGTTTCATATCATGTATGCTTTCAGATTTCCTTAATGTTATTTATACTCATCATTTTGTGAGCCTAATGAAATTTCCTTTGTTTTGCAAGGTAAGTGTTTAAGAAGGAGAAGCTTGGCAAACAAAGATGGTGGCAAGGTCAACCTCAAAACTTCAAATAAGAAGGAGAGGAAAAGATGCTCGAGGAAAAGAAAGATGATATTCAAAATAGAAAGTGAAATTCGAAGAACAAATTTCTGCACAAGAAAATTCAAAGTCTATAAGTAGAGAAAATTATCACCAACTTGAATTTCCTTCCGAAATCCAAGTTCACTTTGAAAGATCCAACTATATGAAGACTTCATCACTTCAAGAAGATCAAGGTCAAGGCATCAAAAGAGACATAAAGTTTGCGAGCAAGCGAGTTCAAAATCGTGGCAATGAGAAGATTTTCAGAAGATGGAGAAAATTTGAGAAGATGAAGCAATTTGGAAATATGCCATCACAATTGAAGGCATGATAATGTTGAGTACAAGAAATATTTTTTCATCGCCAAAGAATTGATCAAATCTATGAGATAAGGAAGCTAAGGTGGCTTCCAGTTATACGCGTTCAAACACAATCAATTAGATTATACCAAGTGTACATTTGGAGTCCACATCATGCATCTACCTAATCTATTTTCTCATTGGTTCTCAAATGCATTGTAATTTTCTTACTGGCCCATAGAGTAGTGCCTTCATGTAATTGGATGAGCATTTAATGCTTGTAGCAATTAGGTAGATTAGGGCATTGTTGGAAAAAGCTCAGCCCTTGATCTTGAATCAATCTTGGCTCTTTCATTGTAACTGAACAACTATAAAAGGCCAAGGCCTTCACATTTGTAACTCATTAGATTAAGATTAGAGAGTAGGAGAGGAGAGGAGACTTGTTGAAATTGTTGTCATAATGCTATCAAAGTAATTGTTGATTCATTATTGGTCTTCATGACGGATTACTTGTGTTGCTTTGGAGTATTGCATGGTTTCATCAATTCCTCATTTAAATTAGAATAGATTTCATTTCATGTTGAGTAGAAGTAGATGGATGGAAGATATTGTTGAATGATAATTAATGGTGGAGCTAGTGTCCATACCTTTTGGCGCTTGTTGATTGTAAGTAACAATGCAAAGTAATTTTGGGTCTAAATTGCAAGTGTTTAACTTCTATCAGAAATGTTCATTTAGATTGCACCTTTATAGGGTATTTGAATGAGTATTGAGAATGTGAAAACCATTCTCGCATCCTTAGAAGATAGCACCCTCCTATGCCTAGTTGACATGGCGAAGCAAGGACTAGTTAGAGGCCCACCCCATCATCAACATTGTCTTACATTGTTAGAGTAGATAAGATTTCTAAACCCTTATTCTCTTTGCAATTGTTTGGTTGGAAGAAGTTAAAGTCAAGTTGATATTCATTGAATGAACAACGTAAGTCCCTTTGTGATAACCACCATAACACATCATTATAATTGAGTTAGAGTCCAAAATAAGAAGGAACCTTGAAGTTGTCTCATTTAATCACACAACCCGTATATATTGTTTAGCATATAAGCATCCTTATTCAAAAGAGAGTTTGATATTTGGTGTTTCATCTCGGAATATTAAGTATTTGATTTTGTATGTTGTAGTGGCATAAACTCACATCAACAAAAACCATTGGTGAATTTCGGATCTTGGGAAGTACATTGCAAGTTGGAAGAAAACATGGGTATTTCATTCGCAAAAGGGAAGATATTGTTGCACTCTACCTATACATGGGAAGTAAGCCAGCTTGCACTTGTAATAGGTCTCAGAGACACGATTTCAAGTGTTTTTTAATGCATATTATATTATTAACCTACATCCGGGTTTTGGAAGATCAACTGCAAGTGGAGGGATATACCTTATATTTTACAAGTGTAAAATATGCCTTAAAAGGCCAAATTCAGGTTTTGGAAGATCTATTACAAATTTGGGAAGAACCATTAGTATTGCATGCGTAAAATATGCACCTCAAGGCCAAATTCAGGTTTTGAGGAAGATTACAAGTTTGGGAAGAACCTTCTCTTATTGTGGTAGAAATTTGCAATGATGTTTCCAAAACACGAAATTATCAATATGATTACATAATTCAGTTCTTAGAAAACATAACACAAATTTGGGAAGAACCATTATTTAACTTGTAACACAAACTTGCAACATTGAGGGGAATAATGAGTTTAATGCAGCTTACAAGTGAGAGGAGAGCTAGTTGTAATCACGACTTGTAACACAACTTGCAACGTGTTACTAGAAACCCGAACTGCAGACTTTTTGGGGAACATTATAACAGCACAAGAAGCACTTGAGAATACACTTGCATAATGTTTTGGAAGACTTTGAATCCTTGCAATACCACTTTGAAAACCCGAAATGGGATAAATTTGAGCATCATATAAATTTGGGAAATGCAGCAAGACTTATGTTTTCGAAAATGTGAATGGTAGAGAAGCTATGCACTCTTAGGAAAGAGCAGAACAAAAATGCCATGAAAATCAAACAACTTCTTCAAAAACAGCTAAGAACAAGAAAAACTCCATAGATTTTCATACTAAACACAAGAAAACTAAAAGAAGATCGTGCCTTTTTAAGATTATGGTGTCTAAAAACCCTAAACGAATGAAGATCATAAAGCAAAACAACATGAAAAGAAAAAAAAACATACCTGAAAAAGAAACACACCTGGAAAATGTCCAAAAGCACAATATACAAATGGCATTTTTGTTGCAAACGAACAAGCCAAAACGCAGGGAAACCGCGAGCTTATATGGAGCTTTGGATGAATGGTAAACCAAACACAAATCAAAATCTCAAGCCATTAATGTGTCTTCCTAGATGGATTTGAAAAGCAAATCGCAAGTTTCACACACGGAAATCATGGATTTACAAGTGCAAAAATGAAGAATTACAGTCGGGTTTCAAAACCCTAGACGCAACTCTTTGAAGGCTTTCACATTTGTATTTCTAAAAATACAATCCATAATCTGCAAAACAAAAATGCTAAGCATAAGTCGGGTTTTATAAAACATTTAACAAGTTTTGCTATAAAGAAAACTTGCTTTACAGGCTTAGAAGGCCGACTTATGCTTAAAATACAAAGCCATCAGGTTTTATAAGCTTGATTACATGCTTTAAAAATATGCAATACTTGTCTTGTGGGCTTATAAAGACGATTTCAAGTGACTTAATAAAAGAAATCGTGATTTATAAAGCTCATTACAAGTTTATTTAGACTGCAAAAAACTTTTAGTGTGGGCTCAAAAAGCCAATTTTAACTTAAAGACTTTAACAAAAATAAACTAAAGGGGAAATTTCAGGTTTTAAGTTACAATTTACAAGTTTCGGTAAAGAGCTTTTATATATGCATACTTGCATATCGGGTCTCTAAAGCCGATTTGCAAGCATTTTTTTTAAAATAAGACAAGTCTCCTTGCAATCGTGTGATTAAAACCCGAAATTGACTACATTACCAAAGAAAACTAACTTGGAAACATAAAAAACGACAAGGCAAAGGCGAAAAACCATGACCAAGACATGACACAACTTAACTCTTATGATATTTAACCTCATAAAATATGTCTTGAATTTTAATGCTACAATTTAAACTAAAAATTTGTAGGGTTGCTCTAATTTAGTGAATTTGAAATTAGAGACAACAACTGGCACATGCGTAAAGTGAAACAAGGTCAAATCTGCCAGAAGAAAAGGATTGGAGACTGGTTGTAATATTTAGAGGTTCGAACTATATTTTCGAGGGAAACATAAGGTTGCCATGGAAGTTTGGAGAGGACTTCAAAGGATCTAAGCTGCCGTACCATTATTTGAAGGCTGCCATATGATATGGAAAAAGAATGATGAATGATCCTCCAGGTCAGTAGTTTGGTTATAGTATTAGACAAATTAATTGGTGTTTGCAATTTCTGTTTGCCTCATTCTGAAACAGCAATATAGAAAGTTGTTTAAAAATTTCCGATAATTATCTGAGTTGAATATTTTGTACCAGCAATTCAGAGAACCACAAATAGATTATTTGTTGTTTAGATTATGCAATAAGTTGTGTGATGAATCCATTGAAAAAAAGACACTGTGAAGTACTGTTATGTATCATACCCTATCAAACAAATTGAAAAACGATAAACAGATCAACAGCATACAAACTGCTTGATGAAATGCTTGAATGCTAAACTTGTGAATATTGCAAAACTTTGGTTTAGAAATTAGGTCCAGCATATTGCACAATACCTAATTATAGAATAGAAAAATACAAGGCATAAACAATTCCGAGTCTTAAAATAGACGATAAATCACCATCCACATCCAAATCAAAGGATGATTATTTTCACTTACCGGACGTGAGGAGATAGCTTGAGCAACTTTAACAAATGCCTGCAACATACATACACATAAGGTCAAAAGAAACTGTCAAATTAATTAAATAATTACTGCATTGAAATATCATATTGCTTACCAATATTAAAAGGGTTTGTAAAAAGTTGTCATACCTAACACCCCTCTCTCTAATTCTTCTAATGCTTAATGTTTGATATAGTTATGACAAGATGATTTAAATATTTTAGATTTAAAATTCAATGGCAAATCTTGACATACACGTAAAGCACAGTGTTGACAAAGAAAACAAGCATCTTCCAATTAAGCACATAGTTTTCATCTTACCTAGTTATATTAACGGTTTGTAAAAAGTTGGCATACCTAACATCCTTCTCTCTAATTCTTCTAATGCTTAATGTTTGATATAGTTATGACAAGATGATTTAAATATTTTAGATTTAAAATTCAATGGCAAATCTTGACATACACGTAAAGCAGTGTTGACAAAGAAAACAAGCATCTTCCAATTAAGCACATGGTTTCCATCTTACCTAGTTATATTAAGCATAACCATTTTACGTTTTATAGTATGGAAATCCTAAAAAGCAGTCATTTTTAACTTTTTGTGTTAAGAAGCATATAATCAAGTATACGTAAACTAAAATCAATATTCCATAAGTGAATGACAATGTTTAGTCATTTTAAAAGTGCCACCTTATATTTTTTTTTGGCCACCCTACAATTGAGCATCATACTACTTTCCAAAAGCTCTTAGCTTACTAATTAACACCATATAGCTCCCAATATTTTTATGATTACAATCTATGGAATATATAAAAAGTAAACAGACAAAATACTTCCATATAGTTGGAGTTACATAATGGTTTCTTTTGATGGCCCCAACTCCCGACACCACCTTTGCTTCTATTTCTTCAAACTTTAAAGCGGAATCCAATGGATCCACAACCAGTCAATTCTAGAAGTTATAACCCTTATTGTGCTTTGAGTCTTTTGTGTATGCTTGCCTCGCCATTGTTGGATCTATTTCTTGTGTGTGCACAACATTGTTTGTTGTTGTCAACTTGCCCCTCTCGAAAGAAATAGTGGTGCCAGTAGCTCATGCCTTAACTGTTCCTAACTGCATGTGCTGAAAAATCCCCAACTATATTCTGATCCAATTTTCTGAGTTTTGGTTTTCTTAATTGTCTTTGACCAACGAATAAGGAAATTTGATGCTTTTGTTCAAGAATACGGTTGAAGTACATACCCCAAACTATATAGATAGATCTGATAGAAGTTTGGGACGGCAGTTTTAACATCTTCCATCACTAAATTCAACTCCACAACTCTGCTCCAGGTCTGATGTGAAATTTCCAATTGCTGTAGATGGTGAATCAGCTCCAAAACCAACAAGAAACCCCAAGTGCCACCTAGGGTTTGATGCCCATATGCTCAAAATGGTATGGCAGGCTGGAAAGATGCAATTTTAGTATAGTAATGACTTCTGAAAGGCCTGATCTGCTAAATTCTGTCCCTGATTTGCTTAATTATAGTGCTGCTCATTATTATCACTTCCAACCAGTACTCAATAAAATACCATTTTAATGCAATGAAATCGTCGATAACCTATTCCAAACTGAAGAATTATGTCCCTGATATGATTTCTCACTTCCATGGGCCACCAAACTATGAAGGGTTTTCATCCTTCACAGTAGGTCTGGGAATTTCTTCTCCACACAGTTGCTGCTCCAATTTCCAGATGTAAAAATAAATCATAGAATGCCCAATTGAAGCCTCCTCGTGTCCTTTTCTTAACTCCAAACCCTAATTTGATTTTAGGGTTACAACACTTTATTTTAAATAAACTTTATTTCTTCTTCTAGAGAGTTCGAACCTCTCGAGGGTCTAATTGCACATTAATAAATGCCCACCTTTTAAAAACAACTTGACACATATAACTCCTAGGAGTGCATGCCATGGGGGGATCACTTTATTATATTTTATTAAATTATTATATAGAGTTATTATGATTAATCACTTTATTTTATTAATTCAAAGTGTTAAAGTCAAAACTTTAATATATTATTCATAGAAACATAAATGGTTTGGAGAATAAATCGGAAAACCGAAGTAGGATTTTTTGAAAAAATGGGGGAAAAATTGGGAAAAATCGTACTTACAAAAAAACATAAAAATTTGAAGAAAAAACGGCAAAAAATCATACTTACAAAAAAATATGATAATTTGAAACATAGATGATAAAAGACTTATATAAATGACTCAAATAACTTGCACAACTCCCTCTTGCTATATTTTTAACTTGGAGGACTCAAAATTTTAACATTGATTTTGTTTGTATAAATTTCAATCAAGCTATGATTTGAAGTAGCACCAAAATATGATGTGGGCTTTCTTATTTTTCAAAATCAGAATGAAGCTTTTTTCGCAAAATATTGTCAATAAAAGAAAATTTTCATATTCATATAAGTAGAATTCATTTTCTAGAATTCTCCCAAGTTCCTTTTGTTTTTTATTAAGCAGCCTAACAAGGGAGGTGACCCTTATATCACCACAGTCCAGGGGTTGTCAAGAAAACAACAACACATTAAAATGGGTGCTAGCTTTACAAATCAAGGCCACCAATGGCACACTGTTTTCCTTAAAAAGGCTGCTTAGAGAACAAGAGGCCACAACTGGTCACAATACAGAGGCCACATAAGGCCTTTAACATTATACAACCAACAATCCACAAAGTGGGGCATTAAAAGGTCATTGAAAGTCGGATCAACTATTTTTTCATGAATCAGGATTTTTTCAGGGAAAAAATCGACTAGCTCTAGGATTCAAGATTAATCGGGTATAATCAGGATTTTTTGAAGATTTGTGCTTCTATGCTATTATTTAAATTCAAATGACCATTCCTAACTGAAAACTGATGGTGCACATGTCATCCTAGTGATGTCTAAATATAGTAGGCGAACTGACAATCCCCTCTAAAAAATTGGGATCCTCCCTAAAAATAAGAACTACGACCTGTTGATGTGCATTTTATGACCCACCAAACAGTAGAACAAAACACCGAGGTATCTTATCCTCTCTTGATCAAAGTTCCGTATATGCTAAGATTGCGAGAATATCATATAGGTCACTCCAAGGTTCCTTCTGTGTCAGGTCTTGACCATGGATAAGCTCAGTGGTAAATGTGATTTGCTGAATATCACAAGGGGCCTTACGTTTTCAGTCTTGAATGATTTGCAATGAAACACCTTTTTGGAATTTTCAAAATATGCGGAAAGCAAAAAGGAAGTAGGGTTCAAAAGTTTTAATCTACTCCTAAGGGCAATGATAGCAATAGTCAATACTTCGGTGGACAAGTTCCCAATAACCAGGTTTCGCTTCGCCAAGTTATACTACAACTACACGAGAACCGGTGCAATCTTCAAGGTTTATGCAAAGGATTTTCATACCACCACGGACACCATCATGAAGAACAATGTACACGAATGACAGAAGTTAAGCATATGCATGAATGAGGTTTAGGCTAACTTTGCACAACGATTTACAATCAGTAAAACGTCAAAAGTATGAACCAAAGGAACTCATCAAAACACCATCATATTTATCATTGCAATCACAACACTTCATCTAACGTTATCCAACTAATCTAAACTAAATGAGGGAATTATGAAACCAAGCAAGCACTAAAACACATCAAGTATTCACCATGAAACCAACAATGAAAACTTTATTGTCTCAGTAGCTCTTTAGCAACAATCTCAAAATTCCGATTTACAAATGAAAAATGAGGCCTTTATATAGGTCCTTGAATACAATGAGTGGCCCGGATCAAACAATAACCGATGGCCCAGATTGTGCCACCTCAACCCTAATTAGGGTTAGGGCAAAGAAGAAGGAATCTACCTTAATGCAAAAGGAATCCACTACCATAGTGGGCAATAAGTACCCATTATGCATGCATGCTCAGAAAGAAAGAGGGGTGCAATAAATGACCACTAAGCGTGCCCCCTATGCATTAAATGCATCTCCACCACGGAATCTACCTTTGACCGCTCTGCCTGAATGCCTGGAATCTTCCCAATACTACTTCTAACTCATCTATACTGATGCTCGATGCTGATTCTTGCTTGAATTCCAAAGCTACCATAGCTCGTTCAGCTTTCTTCAAGTTGTCCTCCCATTCTGGCAACAAATCCTGAGCACTGTGCATATCATTCGAGAAGGTGGAAAAGTTCTCGAAATCATCCCTGGTGAAGAAGTTCAATCTGAAGAATTCCTCCAATTTACTCTTCAGGTTGTCTATAGTTATCTCCTTTTCATACAACCTTTTGGATATCAGTGATATCAATGATGCAATGAGTGTCATTAACAAATTTAGAAACTTTATGCGAGAATAACAAGATTGATGAACAACTAGAACAACAAAATCCTAAAGGAGACAAGACTGGAGTTGGTTTTGATGAAGCTGAATGCTCAAAATCTCAAGAAAGACAATTTGAAACAGATGTGACACCTAATCAGCAAGAAAAACCTATACAGCAAGAGGAATCTACAAAGTTGGTCACATGAAGAGAGATTGCAGAGGTAAGACTCCTTATAAGTCCTTTTCTGGTTATTGTTTCAACTGTTATGCATATGGGCACAAAAAGGCAGAATGCAAAAAACCTAATCAATCAAGCACTAAACAAGATTACATCAGACAGGAATCAACAGCTAAGATTACATGTTACAAATGTAACAACTTTGGGCATGCAAGGAATTGTAGACTGCAAGTTAATCAGAACAGATCATCTCCTACATGCTATAAATGTAACAATCAAGGACATATAGCAAAGTTTTGCAAGTATAATGGAGCTGTAAGCAACAGAAGATCACCACCTAGTGTTATAAAGAAAAATGTTGGCAATGTTGGTAAAAGCCTGACAGAATACATGGATGAGTTTGATAGATGTTTTGGGAAGGAAGGTAACAAGGGCAGTGGTCAAGTATGGAAAGCAAAGGAGCAGAGTGAGGCTAAGGTTTAGGGAGAATCAGTAGATGCTACTGAACCCTCGCCTGATGTTGCTACATCAATCTAAATGGCCAAGCATGGCCTTAGGGGGAGCTTTGGAGAAATGTAACAGTAATCTATCCAGACCCTTTAATAAAGAATAAGCTTCTGCGAGCTTATTGACAGATAACATGATTAGTATAGAGTCTATATCCAAGACCGCATGGTTATACACATTACATTGGATGATCACCAGGAAGATGGATGACTAGATCTTTGCAAACTTACAAATTCATCGAGAAATGTGTAAATTTGAACATTACGAAGTATAAGTTCATTATTCTCAAACATTTTGATCGCCATTCAAACAGAACTAAAGGAGATCAGAAGACCAAGCAAAGGAGCTAAAGCATTTATGTGATCGCTGAGTGTGCATATCCAATTTCATTGAGTAAAAGGTATTTTGATCTTCTGCAAGCTTTGTTTACTATGGATACACCATTGGTTTTTTAAGTTAGTGAGAGGCCGAGGTACAAATTAAAGAAACAACCTTACAAATCCACAGAGGATGATCCTGAAGGCGCGTTTTCGCAAACACCATATGGTGTACTTCATGTGGAAGACATTACGGCATACATTCACTGCAAGTATGAAACATTAGGTGACTTTGAAATCATTAAGGAGGAGGACATGATTGAGGATGATGGAACTTGGAAAGATGAGTTCGTTCATCTGCAAAATCTTAGCATCATGTGAATGGTGGAACTCTACGAGTTCGATGAGGAAGAATGGATCAAGATCGTCCTTAGCAGAGTTCATGATCAATTTCTATGGATAGGAGAGCAGCCTGTAAAGATTTCCAATGAGTTAATTCATGATGTGACTGGATTGGATAATAATACTAGCATTATCCTTATTGCGGAGAAGAACACGAAGAAACAGGTAGAAACCCTAACACATTCTAAATGGGATAAGAGGGCAACGACAATTGTCGACATCTTTCAACAAGATGTGAGATTGATTTCAATGATTTTGGGATACAAACTTCACTACAGCAGCTGACCTAACTCTGTCTCCGCGGGTGTAATCATGATGGCATATAAAATGGCAAAAGAAAACGTTCAATACAACTTATGCGAAGTATTGAGACAACAATTCTTGGAGAATGTAAAGCAGATCAAGTGAGACAAATCAAAAGCATTCAGGTTTGGATCACTCTTGATACATATCTACATTCATGTAGTACACAAGTTTGTTGGAATGCACCCTAGGGCATGGAAAGATAATGAACCCACGGGTATTCAAGTGAGTAACAGTTATAGAAGACAAAACAGTAAATGGGTAGATGGAGAATTGTTTGGTATGTTTAAGATTCTTCAAAGGGAAATGAAGGAAAGAAAGAGAATTCCTAATGCAATGGTTGAGAAGTACAAAGATACGATATGTTTCATGGTTGAAACTAATTGTGTATGTTTTGAAGCAGTCGAACCAAGGAAGAAGTGGAGTTACCCTATGGGTTATGAAATCAATACAAAAGTTCTTACTATGCAAGTAGAACATGTTCTTTCTTCTGAGATTGATCCTACTGAAGAAAGATGGAGCACTTATGAAGAAAAATCTGCTAAAATCAGAGATGAACAATCTAGGGCAGTAAGGAAAAGAAAGATTAAGAAAATAGTTGACAATCTTGCAAAGAAGGCATAAGCCGAGAAGAGATGAAAGAGGTAAGAAAGAAGATAGCAAAAGGAGCTTCTGAGTTGGCGAGCACTGGTCCTGCAGCCCTTCCACCTCTTGAAGTTGTAGAAGTTCTTGATTCACCTCCTACTGTGGTTGCAGTACCTGGTACCACCCCTACACCACCTAAGAGGTCATCGCAGAGAACAAGCATGACTAAGACTGAGAAAGCAGCAGAGAATCTTGTAAGGAAAACAAGATCATCTAAACAGAATTCATCTCCCAAAAGGCAAAGGACAAGTGTGGAAAAGAAAGAAGAAAAGAAGACTGAAGAGGAGAAAACAGAGAAGGAAACCAAAGTGGTAGCACAAGACAAATCAGTTGAGAGACAACTTTCGAAACCTGATCTGAAAATGTTGGCAAAGAGGATAGTTGATGAAGGAAACCTAAATCAATTGCCTAAATACTATGAGAGGTATAATGAAAATGACAAAGTTATGATTGAAGATATTGTCATTAATCACATGTTAGTATTTAAAAAGAATTTACTTGAAATCGAAGGTAGTATTCCTAAGGATTTGTATGAGAAACTGGAAGTAAGAAATAGTTAGCACTTAAAGAAGATGAACAAATAAGAATAAAAGCCATAGACGACATGCTACATGTTAGCACTTGCAAAAATTTTATGGTTCCAAGTTCTTTCCTCTTATCTCTGCAATTATTTTTGGTCTCTGGCTAAAGCCCTATGTCTTGTTGTGTCAAAATTTAACTAAAACCCTAAACCCTCAAGACTTGTTCTAAATTCATGTTACCTTTTCGAGCCACTTAAGTCAAGTTTCAAGTCATGTGCGCTTTTCCAGGCCTTTACCTCTTAATCTCGTAACCCTGACCGAATATTCTTTTTCATTCAGCGATTAAGCGCAGGTCGTCAATCAAGTTCTCTTTAAATTTTCATCTCACAGCTGGCTCGTAATCTCGGGATAAAAGTCAAAGTCATGGAATATTTGGAGATTTCGCATGCACCGTAGATCTTTCTCTGTCTTGGTCTTGATCGTGTGGTTGGCACGTGATCGCTAGACAAAGGTGGTGTCAGCTTTTTTATTTGGAGATTAAGCGAGGGTTGTAGATCTTGTTCTTTGCTTGTTTCATCCTGTGGCTCGTGTTTAATCTCAAAGTAAACCATGACTTGAGTTTTTCTTTCAACGATTCAGAGACTCAGTTGTCGCGTGATCTCCAGATAGACCCAAGGTCAGGGCAGGGTTACTTTTTCTCTTTGGCCGCGTGATCTCGTAATGGACTCAAAGTTAAGTGAAATGTTTCGAGATTAAACGAGGATCGTCGATCTTGCCAGAGATGTGTGGTTCGCGCTAGATCTCGAAAGGAAATGACCAAGTACAAATGTTTTCAGAAACTTAACACAGGTCGTTGATCTTGTTAAGTTCCTGTGTTGATCGTGTGGCTTGCGCGTGATCTCAGAACAAACTCAAGGGTTAAGAAAAGATCTAGCGACCTGGCAATCACGTTTATCTCCCAATCTCCAGATATACCACAGTTAAGATCAAGCGTGGTTGAGTTATGTTCAGCGAAGGAGATATGGACTCAGGGGCGTGCCACGTGTTCAAGATCTTGTTTCAATCTTATGGCTAGCGTTGAATCTCCAGATGATGGTCAAAGTCAAGTTTTATTCAGCGATCTAGCGCAAGTCGTAGATCTTGTCATATCCTTGTCTTGATCGTGTGGACTGCGCTGAGTCTCCTGATGAACCCGGGGTTAATATTTTTATCTAGCGACCTGGCGACTACGTTGTCTCGTAATCGTAATGAACCCAAGTTCGAGCCCAGTCAAGTTAAAGTACATTCAGCGACTCAGAGATAACTAGTTACCGCTGAATCTCCAGATCTAACCAGAGGTTAAAGCTGACTTGCCAGGGTTATGTATTTTCTTTCAATCACGCAATTTCCAGATCGAGCCTGGATCAAGTTAAGTCAAGATGGATTATCCGAGATCAAATCTGAACCATAGATGCAGAGTTGATCGTGTGGTTCACGTTTAATCTCACAATGAAATGGTCAGGTACAGATATGTCTTAACATTAAGCGTCGCTCGTCGATGCACTTTTGATCCAAGGGTGTCCGCGTGATCTCGCAATGAAATGAGCAAGTACAGAAAGATTCAAAGACTTAGCGCAAGCCGTTGATCTTGCTAAATACTTGCCTTAATCTTGTGGCGTGCGCTTAATCTTGCAACATACCCAAGGTTAGTTAAAATGTTCAGCAACTTGGAGATTACTCAGTCGCACAATCTCCAGATGAACCCGAGTCAGGATAAAGATAAGGTGAGGTTGCTAAGTATCAAATCAGAGCCGTTGATATGCATGAAGATCTACGAGCTACGCATAATCTCTAGACAAAAGTGAAAGATTCTTTTTCATTCTGAGATCTGGCGCGAGCCGTTGATTTGATCTTAATCTTGTGTTTCAGATTTGAGTCTCTCCTTTGTGTTATCTATTGAGTTGTAAGTTTTCTAGCTTACTGTATAAGTTCAACTTATGCATGTGTATTCCATAGGTATTTGATTTTAGATCAAATTAAAATCCTTTGGATATTACATTGATTCTACCTAGATCTACTTAAGGATCTTGTAGTGTGTGATCTGAAAATTTTTATGTTTATGGCTTTGAATCTTTGCCAATAAGGTGTTTCAGCTTCAGTATTGTATCTAGGATTTAGCCCAATGGATAAGGCACTGATCTAGAATTAGTATTTCTATTGAGATACATATCTGAATGGTTTGGCTATGTTCTGTCCCAAAATTATAATCAAACTCATAACCAAATTCTTTACTTTTCAGTTGTTGTTGTTATTCCACCAATGGTAGTGGAGAGTCAATGAATGCTAGGTTGGCATTTAGTACTTACTTACCATTCATCTGTTGTTCAAATCCAGAAGTAGAAGGTATTGTAAAGAATTGAGTTTAATCTGGATTAGGTGTACCCGCCTTGGTTTTGCAGAGCCAGAAGTGCAGAGGGCAGTCTTGTCCCTATAGTTGGTCCAGTTATCTTACAGAGCTTTCACACTTGGAGCTAACCACTCATAATATCAGTCTTAAGATATATTGGTTGCTTCTCAAAGCATAACAGTTTTAAACACCAACAAGATGGCTATTCTACTGGGGACTAATGTGGTAAATTGTCATAACTAGCTAGTAAGTTGGTCATTGGAAACATAGAGTTACTCAAGTTTGGTCCTTGGTCATTTGTTTTATGTTGAAGAGTTCTCTATTTGCAATTATTCATATCTGTTAGTGTTGTGATCCCAACTAGTGTTGGGTGGCGACTCTGAGTAATCTCTGCAGCAGTGTTGATTATTAAAAATCATTTAGTCGCACACTTTCCAATATGAGTTATAGAAGGACTAGGTCTTAGTCAAAGAGACATGCTGAAGATAGGTTGGGAAATGATTTCCATCCTACATCCAAGTCTGATCGGCCTAGAAGAGAAAGGGATACCAGAGGTACCCCTCAAGATGAACAACAAAGGGAAGAGATTAGAGAAGAAAGACCAGTCCAATGCAGGCAAGAAGGAAATGCATCTGAATATGAAGAAGCTGAGGTTGCAGATGTGGGACTGGGTGCAAATGAAGATTATAGTTCTTCTGATGAGAGAGAGGAAGAGGAATTTGTTTCTACTCTTCCAGATCCTGATAGTATGGTTGCAAAACTTGCTGAAGTAGAAAGAAGAATCCAAGAGCAAATGACTATCAAACAAAAAAGGGAAAAGCAAAAGGAAAACAAGATCAGACAGGATCAATTTTTCCTTGAACAAAGAATGAGGAAATTGCTAGAGTTTGAGGCGATGAATTATGTTGAAAAGCCTCAGAGATTTGAAGAGGAACCTGTCATTCAAGTGGTTGATCATCAAGCCTCTAAAAATAAAGGAAAGGGGAGGATGACAGGGGTTACAATAGAAGAACCTGAAAGCCTCAAAACTCCAGTAGATCAAATGTCTAAGTTGGACATTGATCTTGACAAATCCAAAAAAGAGCAGGAAATAATGGCAAAAATGCTTGAGAAAGGTCAGGCTGATGCTGCTATTTTGGAGATGAAGAAGAAAATTGATTTCCTCCAGCAGTCCTTTGGGTTCTCTCATCTTGGTGCAGAAGGAGCTGCAACATCAAATGCTAATGCCTCTGCTTCTCAAGTTAATACCTCATCTCAAGGGAGACCCACTCATACTGAAAGGTACAAGCAATTTTCTTTCCATAACATCTTTGGTTATCCTAATGTAGTTCCAAGTGAGCTTAGAGATAAACTTCCCAAATTTGCTGAGAATAATGTAATTACATGTGAAGAGCACTTGAAAAATTTAAGAACATGATGGATGATTGTGAAATTCCACATGAGGATGTATTAATGAAACTTTTTGTTCAGCCTTTAGTAGAGGATGCCAGAGATTGGTTCAAAGGGTTACCCTATAATTCTGTAGGGTCAATGGAAGAACTAATTGATTGCTTTAAGGAGCAATATGGTGATAAGACCAATGAGGAATTCATGTTGAATGAATTCAACAATATTAAAAAGAATCAGAATGAAGATGTTGCAGAATTCATCATAAGATTTCAAAGAGCTATGTATAAACTTTTCCAAGTCATGACACTTGATGACAAGGTTTGTTTAGCTACTTATCTTAATGTTTTTTATTCTAAGATGGGATACCTCCTAAGAGACAAGAATCCAAAGACTATAAAAGAAGCTTATAAGACAGCTATCAATATAGAAACTAATTTGCGGGTCTCTGAGAAGTTGGGTAGAAGAGATGATGGGAAGTTTGCTAAGAAGAAATTAGATAGACTCTCAAATGCTAAACCTAAAGAGGAGATCAGTATGAAACAGATCTTAAGTGCTATAGAGGACCTAAAGCCAGGAGAGAGTAAGAATCCTAGAGCTCCAAAACATAATAGGTCATCTTATAACAATTATAATCCCCAAAATAGGATGCAAAACCACCCATATGGTACCCAATACAAAGATGGGCAACACATTATCTCACAAAGGAAAGACAAGCCTGATAAAGGAACTCCTGATCCTCTACAAAGAAGTTCTGTTAACATGAGCTATGAGGATCCTTGGTGTGAAGATTGTCGCACTCCACATGACCCTAATTATTGTTTAGTTGCTTTTCAAGCACAACAAGAAAGAGAATACAAGAAAAAACTATATGATGATGTTGGAAATGCAATGGCGTCTGCAAATTTCAAAAATAAGGAATTTGATGACCAATATCAAGATGAGGAGTTGTCTTCATCAGATGAGGAGGAATTTGATGATCAGGCTGACAATCAAGATATGCTTTCATCTGATGAAAAGGAAACAGACATTGATAATGTAACGTGCAATGCTGCAAAAGGTAGAGAGCCTTTTATAGCAAGCAGACCTTCAAAAGAAGAAATTGCTCAAATCACAGCAGACATGGTTGCTCAAGCCCAGAGTAACTACAATTTGAGAAATGGGACAGTTGGTATTGCGGATGGCAGACCAGCTGGTATCCTTATCAAAGAGACAGGAGCAAGCCCTAAGAAGACATCAGAAAAGGAAAAAATTGCTGAGGGTGTAAAGAAAATAAAAGTAAGAGTAGAGGATGCACCAAGTAACAAATCTGGTCCAAAAGGTTCAAGAAAAGACACTAGAGATAAGGGTGTCTTCTATGAAAAAGGATAACAAAGAGGTTGAGCCAAACAAGGCTACACAAGTTGAAGATAAAAGTGTTGTCACTATCAAGCAGGATATCTCTAACAGCATTTACTCCCCTGTTGATGTGGGACAATTGTTTTCACAGATCTTTGTCAGAGTTCCCTTTTTAGAAATGATGAGGATTCCTGAGCACAAAGAGAAAGTCCTCTCATGGATAAATAGTATTTCTTCCACAGAGCCCCTGAAGTCAGAGATGGGTGAGAAGAAGGGAGTTGATAAAGAGAAATCTGATAAAAAAGAAAAAGAATCAGAAGAGATTATTTCTAAGATCCCTCAGATTTTCTTAAATACAAATCATGTCACTACTCCTTTGGGAGCTATGAAACCCTTTTTCTTGACCTTAGTTATTAATGGTAAGATGCTATAAAACTATATGATTGATTCAGTTGCATCTAATACTGTTATGCATCTAGAGATAATGAAGGCAATGGGACTACAAGTTAACAATCCTCATGGAAGATGTCAGGCAATGGACTCCAGAGAAATCCCTGTCATTGGTACTATTAAGACTTTGCCTTATAGATTGGCAGCATATCCAGAGAAGATACTGACAATAAGTGTCCTAGTTGTTGACATTCCACCTCAATATGGAATGTTGCTGTCTAGGAAATGGAGTGCCTCAATGGGAGGGAGTATGCAGTGTGATCTGTCTTTTGCAACTTTTGATATAGCTGGAAAAAATGTTAAGGTATCCAGGGAGACCAGAACCCCTCATATGATTGAGGAAAATGAAGATGAATCTACTAATTGTTTCTTGGATACTGATATGAGATCCTTACCAGTTCAGCGTCTTAAGCTTGAAGATGAGGTCCAGCATTTCCCTTTGTCAGAGGAAGATGCTCTTTCAATTTCTCAGCATGTACAGTTACCTGATGAATGTGTGGATGAGTGCTATCCGCCCAACATACAAGATATTGGTTTGTATAAGTTTATTGATTTACAAGAAAATTCTTTAGGAAATTCTACTGTTTCTATGCAAACCAATGATAGAATATTAAACAAGGGATCCAGCAATATGGCAGAATGTGAGTGCCTTCTTTTTCAGCTGGGTAATGACTCTCCAAGGTGTGGCATTGAGCTAGAAAATGTTGAGAATAGCATTTGTTATGATTGTTCTTTATCTAATGAATGTGACATACATATGCCACATGCTTTACAATTTCCATCTCTGTCTGATTTTCTTTTTGGCTCAACTGATGTATATGATGACAGTTTTATGTATAATGAGCTAATGGTACATGGCAATGCATCTCGTCAGACAGATGAAAGAGAATGTTTCAGTTTGTTTCCAGGCTAGGCAGCAAAATATTTTGTCTATGACAAGGGCAAACTGGATCAGAAATGTGTGATGGTTTCAGACCATTGGGACTGATTTGACTTCTTCAGATCAGAAAATAAGTGGCAGATCTGAATTCTTTTTCTGCTGCAAGCATGTACATATTTTCTTTCTGTGTTTTCCTTTCTTAGGTTAGTTTCCTGCTTTGTGTTTTTTGTTGTAGGTTTAATTTTTTGATGGTCTGCTCAACTCAGAATTCTGGAATCTTGACATGCCTACAAGAGACATGCATCCCCAGACGGAGCCACTGTTAGCACTTGCAAAATTTTGCTTGGTTCCATGTCTTCTTTCCTTGTCTGTGCAATTGTTCCTATGATCTATGGTCTGAAACCCTGTCTGTGTGAGAAAGTTAGCTTTAATTAATGAAAATCCTGCTATGTCTTGCAAAGTCTTAAACCCTATTTTCAAATTTCTAGCCATTGGTTGCAAAAAAGCCCTAAACCCTTCATCACTTGTTCTATTTCTTTGTTACTTTTTCGAGCCATTTAATTCCCAGATAATCCCATGTGTGCTTTATCACGTTTAGTCTATCTCCTAGTCGCTTAATCAAAACTGAATATTCCTTTCTATCTAGTGACTTGGCGCGGGCTTGTATCTCTTAATCTCCAGACATGATGGAATATGCTCTTCCTATCTCATGATTACACGCGCATCGTCGATCTTGTTTAAATACTATGGCTTGCGCGTAATCTCTGAGTAAACCATGAGTCGGGTATTTCATTCAGCGATTCAGAGACTCAGTTGGTCGCGGAATCTCCAGATTTAACCGAGGTCAAGACATGGTTTGCCTTTTTGCTCAGTCGCGGAATCTCTGAATGCAATTGGGGTTAAGTGAAATGTCTCGAGATTATGCGAGAATCGTTGATGCAGATGAAATCTTGTGGTTGGCGTGTAATCTCGCAATGAAATGAACAAGTACCAATATGTTCTGAGATTTAACACGAATTGTTGATGCAGATGAAGATCTAGGGCTAGCATGTGATCTCGCAAAGAATTGATCTAGTACAGAAAGATTGTGAGACTTGGCGTTGACCGTGGATCTTGTTTTCATCGTTTTCATCGTGATCTTGTTTTCATCTCTAAATCTCGTGATAGATCCGAGTTAAGATTAAGCTTGGTTAAGTTCATTCAGCGATTCAGCGCAAGTCATCGATCTGGACAGAGATGTGCGGTTGGCGCGTGATCGTTGGATAAAGATGAGGTCAGCTCAAACATTAGGAGATTCAGCGTATTTGTTCTCATCGTGTGGTCTGCGCCAAGTTTCGGAATAAACTCTGAGGTTAAAAAATGTTCTCGCGACTTAGAGATCCCACAGTCGCACAATCTCCAGATGAACTCGGGGTTAAGTCAAGGCTAGTTAAGTTTATTCAGCGAGTCAGAATCCAGATTTTGACCCGAGTTAAGGTTAACTTGCCAGGGTTATGATTTTCCTTCAGTCGCGTGATCTCTAGATTGATGTTTGACTCAGGTAAAGCCAAGATGGATTATCCAAGATCAAATCTGAACCGTCCATGTAATTTTGATCTTAAGGTTGGCGCGTGATCTCAGAAAGAAATGGTCAAGTACATGAACATCTAGAGATTTAGCGCGAGTTGTAGATCAAGATCATGATCAAGGGTTGTCGCGTAATCTCCAGATGATTTGAGCAAGTACAGAAGGGTTCAGCGATCAAGCGCAGACCGTCGATGCTATTTTGATCTAGCGACTGGCGTGTAATCTTTGAATTTAACTCAAGTCAAGAAGAGTGTTCAGCAATCTGGAGACTTAGTTGTCGCGTGATCTCCGAATGGACCCAGGTTCAAGCATGGTTAAGTTCTGAGCCAAGTCAAGTTGCACGGATGTGATCTAGACCGTTGATTAAAGAGATCTAAGGTTTGCACGTAATCTCCAAATTTGACCCAGGTTAAGGTTAAGGTTAACTTTCAGAGATTATGAGTTTCTTTCAGTCGCGTGATCTCCAGATGAACCCGAGTCAAGATAAAGTTAAAGTGAAGTTACCAAGGATCAGATCTGAACCGTAGATGTTGTGTGAATCTGAGGGCTTGCGCTAGATCTCTGGATAAACTCTGAGGTTAAGAAATGTTCTCGCGACTTGGAGATCTCTTCAGTCGCGTAATCTCGGAATGGACTAAGGTAATGATCAAGTCAAGTAAAGATAAAGGTGGGCTAGCCTAAATAAAATCTGAGTCGTTGATGCAGTGAAGACACGTAATCACTTAATGTTTTGTTGATGTCATGAAAAATCTCAAGATTTAGCGCAGGTCGTTGATCTTGCTAAGTACTTGCCTTAATCTTGTGGGGTGCACTTAATCTCGGAATGTTACAAAGTTAAAGGATTTGTTCAGCGACTCAAAGATTACACAGTCGCGCAATCTCCAGATACACCTTGGGTTAAGACAAGTCTGGTCAGGTTTCATTCAGGGACTTGGAGGTAAGAAGGATTATGACTGATAAGTTAAGGTGCAGGTTAAGGACACGGAGTACAGAGGCAGGTTTGATCGAATGGCAAGCGTAATGGCTCGAAGACAAAGATGAAGGTTTTTAATGTTCAAGGCATTATGTTAGGCCATGTGTCCCCAGTAGGTTTGATCAGTGCCAAGGTAATGAAGTAAAGGTCGATCAAGTCTGAGAAGATCAGACGAATAGCGTAAAGCCTCAAAGAGGAGGTGCTTGATATCTAATGATCAAGGCATTGCGCCAAACTGCCACCTGTCCAAGGAGGTCCTTGGAGAGCCCAGGTAACCTAAAAAGAAATCTACGCCTGAGTTTTAAAAGAAAGAAAAGTCTTGACCTTGATCGTTGATACTAAAGCCCGCACCGCCTGTGACCGTTTAACCGCTTTTCAAATATTTAAATCTCTATCTTAGGGTTTTTAAGCGGTGGATCATGTCTTATTACAGAGCATTAATTGACAGAATTTGATCTTTGTGATTTTTTCTTGTACACCTATTGGATGTTGAGAGAATGAGAGATGGCAGTCGCGAATGCACTTGAACAAAGAATATTATTTTAGGGCCCTGGATAGTTTATTAATCAAGTTTTATCCCTGTCTCTGCTCTTTCCTATTAATGACTGGTTTTTTCCAGAATTGTAGAGGCCAAGATCAGATCTTATTCTTGAACAGCTGAGCTTTTTGATATTTTGTAGATCTAAAGAGCCAAAACTTTATCAAGGTATTAAATGCAGACAAGACATTCCATTCTTATTCCTTCTGCAGGGTTTGTTCTCCAAGGTTGGATGGCGGCTGAATCAAATCAGATTACACAGGAAGAATTTAAGATTGAGCCCAACTTGTTGATGACAGAATTGTTTATTATTGAAAAACATTATTTATTTCTGTCAAGTATTAGATTAGGTTTTAGCCCTAACCTTAAATAATCTGAAGCTTGTTGCAGTCCTTGGCTTATAAAAGGACTTCCAAGATCATTTAGTGGTAGCAGGGAAAAATTTGGGCAAGTAGCATAAGGCATAATACCTTTTTATTGTTTTCCAGTGAGTGTAGCAGATGTATATCTAGAGAGTATTATCATAGAAGCAAAAAGTTGCAAGTCTTTTGCATTTATTTAAGTGGTATATGATTTGAAACATTTTGGAATTGAAATTGGTCTCTTTGTACTTAATACAGTGTTTATGATTCAAGTCTCTCCTTTTTGCTTGCCTCTTGAGTTCTAAATCTTCTGGTTCATTGCATGAGATTTCTTATGTATATGTTTTAGTCCATAGTTTTGATCAAGGATCAAATTAAAATCTGCTTTGGATAAGACATAGACTCTTTGGGTTTGTCTACATAAGGATTATTAAGAAGTGTTTGGTATGGAGTTATTTGTATTTATGGTCTTGAGTCCTTGACAATAGTTAGTTTCTCTATCCTGTATATGAACTAGAATCATTGCCCAATGAATAAAGCACTGATCAGTAATTAGTATCTTCTACTTTGATACATATCTGAATAGGTTTGCCTATACTCTGCCCTATCAAAACATCAAAACCATTTTCAGTCATTTTAAAGTTTTGTGGTTGTTGGTTGTGGTCTTGCATGGTAGAGAATAGTCATTGAATGAGTGGTTGTCATTTCATACTATCTTGCCATTTATCTGTTGTTAAAATCCAGAAGTTCTAAGGAGTTGAAAAGAGTTAAATACCAATCTGGATTAGGTGTACCCGCCTTGGTTTTGCAGAGCCAAAAGAATAGAGGACAGTCTTGTCCTCTAGTTGGTCCAATTACCTTGCAGAGCTCTCATACTTGGAATTAACCATTCCTAATATTAGTCTCGGGGTATATTGGATACTTTTACAGCATAACAGTTTCAAACACCAACACTACCTATTGTTTCATTCGATGAGCATGACAGAATAATGAAAGCCATTAAGCCCCTGCTGAGAGTAAAAACAAGATTGATAAAGATTATGGGGAGAAAGTATGATGAAGTAATAGAAGAAACTCACAAGGCTATTGATAAGATATTAATGGAAGTTGAACCAAAAAAGCCTTCACCTCCTAAGCCCAAGGCTACTAAGCCCAAAACCATTCTGAAAGGAGAGTCCTCTAAATCTGCACAAGTACACATTGACTCACCTAAGGATGAAGGTGATAATAATCAATTTTATAGTACAGCTAAGCAACCAGACTTCTCTGTAGCAGGTGTGCCTGTGCCTTTGGACACCTCGCAGGATATTGGCGACCCTTTTCAAGGGAACGTTGACACTATTACTGAGGTAGATGGGAGCAATGAACAAAGTACAGTCAATACAGATCTTGGCACATTGACTAGGGGAGAAATGGAAGCAGCCACTAAGGAAGAAGATCAAGGCACTAAGAAAGAACTCAAAGAAAGTATGGATGAGGTGGAGAAGGAAGTTGAAGCTGAGCAAGAAACGAATGTATCTATTCCTATCTCTTCAACTCTATTGTTGGCAAGTGATAGTAAACCTCTGAATACTAATGTTGATGGCATGGATGAGGATGAATTGATGAAGTTGTCATTCGCCTTTGTTAAAGCTAAGGAGAGGTCAGAACAGAGGACAGAGAAAAAGACAAAGGTATTGGACAGGGCAATAGATAGAATTAACAATATTCTACGCATACCCTTTACCTTTCAGGGAAACGATCCAATGGATAATCTGAACAAAGTCCTTGATGACTTTGATGTTCACTTTACTTCTTTGGAGAAGACAGCAACTATGAAAGTTGAGAGGGAATACATGGTGAAGAAGTTGGATGAGCTATGTCAATCGTTAAAAGGGGATACCAGCATACTAGACACCACCATCTCTGGTATTAGGTCTTGCATCATGCTTGGGAAGAAAATATACAGCTATTGCATAAAACCTTCTAGGCATATAAAGAATGTGGTGGATATAATCCACAATGATGAGAAGACATTGAATGACTTGGCGAAGAATTGTGGGTCCTCCTCACAATCTGTTACAGAGATGGATAAGGAAGTATCCAGGTTATTGGATAAAATCACTGTGTTAGAGACAGAGAAGTCAAGAGTGCTAGAGAGATTTGCTATGATGAGGTATATGCTTACTCCTAAACTGTCTATTCTGGAGAAGCATCTTCAGGACATGGAGACAGTGAAGAAGTCCCTTGATGGAGTTTGGCCTACAGTAGTAAAGGATGCTGACATCTCATCCTTTGCGTTGAATGGCCTTATTCATGTTCGTCAGACCTTGGAAAACACATGGGAAGCAAATGTAAAGATCTTGGAAACCTCTTTCCAAGATATACTTCATATGGTATGAATTTTTGGTGAGCGGCTTTACATTTTTGGATATGTATATAGTTACATTTTTTAGTATACATTTTCCATTGATGTCAAAGGGGGAGTAATAAGGGTCAAATATGTATACTAATGTATAGTCAGTAGTTTGGCATTAGACACTTAGTCATGTTTCACTAAGTGTTGCCATCAATGCCAAAGGGGGAGATTGTTGGCAAGTGGCCTGATGAGTATAGCATAGAGGTTGTCATTTATGGCAACACTACTTATTGGCATGGTCGCTTGGAATACAATATAGTTTTGGATATTCTATTTGGAAAAATGATTAAGTCCAGGAAGTTGTTGATAGGGTACAGTTGTACAGTTTTGTCTGGCAAGAACAGTATGTGAAGAACTAAGTCTTGCAAGCTTAGAGAAATGTTCTATGAGATGTAGCAGACCTTCAGTTAAGGTCGCTTGTATTTTGGAGTTGACTAGAGAGAGTTGCATCTTGATGTAGTTATGCAAAGATAGTATAGCAATGTAACAGGGCAGATGAGTGGTGGCGATGTTTAAGGGAGTAACGTGTAGAATCCAGAGGTGCTACCTTGGATTTTGTTTGGGTCCTACCCTATCTTTGTGGATGTATGGTAGCCGACTAGGTATGTACTATTTGATTATGTGTTGGACACGTTTTGAGTTGTATTTGTGAGCCGACTGGAAAAGTTATGAGATCGAGTATATATGAAGATGTTTTGAGATGCAAAGAGGCAAGTGTGATGAACAAATGCATTGTGATGTCGAAATCAGAAAGAAGATGTTGCGAACTATAACTGGGACTACTTAAGCATAGTTGATGCTTGTTCAGTTCATTTTGAGATAAATCATTGTACGACAGTTTTGCATTGTAAGAGCAGTGAGCTTATTGTATTACCCCTAACAGGGTTGCTATCCTTTAACAGGGATTTGTACTAATGTAATATTCAACTCCTAACAGGGCTAGGTCTCCTAACAAGGACATTATACTCTAAATGCAATATTTGTGGGTATCATCCCCACCGGGGTTTTCCCTTAAAGTGTTATAATACTGATTCACCTCCCCTCTCAGTATTACTTAATCCTAACATTCCTTTCATCCTTGAGGATGTAAAACATTCCTAATGCTGAAAACATGGGCAACCCACGTTCCTTGGCAATTACACACAGAAATCATATTATCATTAAACCTTTGTGAAACAAAAAATCCATGTTTACCAACCCTCAAGGAGGTAAATCTTAAGCAAACTGAGTCCACTTCGGAACACTACTTTAAAACTTTTCATACTCTTCCACCTAAACATATCCTGAACTCGAATCTTTGTATAACATTTTGACATGAAAATCAAAGAAGGCTCTCATTCCAATCCCTAACACGCATCTTTTATGCCAGGTTTTCAGTAAGAAATTCAATGCATGTCAAAAACCATAATACATTGCACATATAAGTGTTCTAATGCATATCTGAACCAGAAATTGTGGATACATACAGGCCCAAGTCGTACTAACAAAGATCGAAGTTCAGCTGCCCGTTCCTGCAAATTGAACACTTTGTTATAAGATCTATATTCCCTCAAGTACAATGAATAAATCTGAATGTGAATAATCATGTGACAGATAATTAACTGCAAATTAAACACCTAAGATCTACAGATGAAATCATGTTAATGTCTGCAAATCATCAAATCCACTCAATACAAATTAAACTCCTAGAGATCTGCAAAGCATGTGAGAAAGAAAAGCATACAAAATATATTAATGTCTGCAAATAATCAAATCTGATCAATGCTAATTACAATCAATGAAAGACTTGTGGTAACTAATCACATATAATGATAGGAAGAAAAAGAGAGAATTTTTGAAAGCAGTCATGTGGGATGGCTAGGATTTGTAATAATTGATTCAATCTTCCAAAGCTAGCTAGAATGACAGAATTTATGGGTCCAAAAATGACCAAAGTATGTAAAGCAACTCATAAGTGCATTCAGTTACACTACAAAAATTTTATGTTAAAATGATCATAAGTTATGAAAGTAACTTAACATTAGCACAAAAATCTATCGGTCCCTATTATGTAGTGCATGGCGCTGTGCCTATTTTGTAAATAGTTGCAAGATAATGTGAGCAAGAGGTTTACTGTTCTACAAAGAATATGTATCCATTTTATATAAACGGTTTTCTTGCATGACACCACAGAAAAATGGGATTAAAGAAAAGGAATGCGGCCCTTGTTAGCATGGCCAATGAGACTACCAAAGGGCTCATAAAAGCAGCATGGGTGTACAGAATTAAGTATCAAAATCGTAGTAATGAAGTGCTCTTAAGTTAGTACTTGAGTTGACTCAAGTCATCTCTATAAGCATTTGTGTGCTCTATGTGAGAGCTAACTACTGTAAAGTCTGAATGCCTTTTGGGTTATTACTCAGCACTGGGCAGTCATAAAGTATCTTTTTCAGGATTAGTGCAGAAGATTTGCAATTGCACAAGTTATATTTTTCTTTCTTCAAAGGTTAAGTTCATAATTGTCATTGTGATCTTTACAAATTGCATGTGTCATGATCTTTCTAAGCAAAGGTCCTAAACCCCAATGCCTCACTCAGGTAAGCAATCCTATGTACTGAGTGTTTGTTTATAAAGTTCTAACTTAAGTCTATGAACATTGTTGGTGATATGAGTTTTAGGCCCTGTAAAATTCCCTTTCCGGAGTTATCCCTTGTTTCAAGTAATTCTCGGTTTGCACATATATGACTGAAATAATTCTTGGTTACTCCCAATCTTGTTGCCCAGATTTTACCTTTTAATTTAATCAAACAAATTGCAGACTATAGTTTGATAGTTTACTGAGTAAGAAAATATTATTGGCCTTAAATGGACAATCTTACATTCTAATTATGCATCAGATAAACTTGTTTACGAATTCTATCATAACAGTGCTCTAGTGAAGTCACAAATAATCTCTGCATATTCTGTTACCAAACATCTTATTACAATTCCCATAAATAATTCAACTGTTTTGCAAGATTAAATAAGTTGCAAGGCAACACAAGAGAAATGTTGTTTGTGCACCTGGAAATTATTCCTGCTGGACAGTAATTCGAAGCACCTGGAGATGACTCCTGCCGACTTGGGAGACTACTGGCTCAAGCCGTAATGTCCAGTAATTGACGCCTTGCTGCTCACGCAGTTATCTCATAACCGGCCGACTCACAAGTGACGGGTTAGACCATATCCGCTGGCGCCAATCAGAATCACCAGGATTGGATATCAGATGCCTGAGTGTCTACGTGGACTATCAACTTCGCGCCATATAATAAAAATCCAAAGACCTCCCAAATACGTCACTTCTGCTCGGCTGACAAAGTCGTTCTGCCTTTGATGGAACGACACTCCTGTTGTTTAGTACAAACCCTCTGAGTCTAGTAAAACTTAACGTGTGCAATGGAAGAGATTGCGCAGAGGTTCCACACGAAATCGGCCCGCAACACCTGGCATTCAACTTCTGCGATTCTTCTTGTCTCAAATCGATTTCCATTAGGCCGGACGTAGTCCAACGAAAGGAAGGTGGTTTTTGTCTCTTCTTCAAGTAAAGACAAAATCTATGTCGTATTCAATATTGTAAATTATTCAAATCTGTCTTCCCACCTTCCAAGCTTCCCAATTTAAAGAATATAATTCCCGTGGAAAAATCCCGTGGAGACGTTACTGCTTTTATTCATAAAGCCGCACTTAACTTTTAACAATGTTTTATTAAAAGAACAAACTTTCAAAAAGAAAGTGCATTAATTATTTAATATTAACTTAACACTTATTAATATTAAATAATTAAACCATTCATTTATTTATTTAGGGAATATTATTTAGGGGATATTA
>MU224268.1:240955-263824 GCA_018584345.1 Thuja plicata
TTAGAAATCATACCCTGGTTTTGATATAATAAGGTTTTGAGTCAAATTCCAATTTCCCAAGATGCAAAACCAGGATTTCAAAACCTGGTTTTGTGATAATAAGGTTTTCACTCAATTCCAATTCCTGGAAACAAACGGGGCCCAAGAGTTCAAGATTGGACAATATAAGAGCTGAGGTAGGATTTGTGTTTTTTAATTTTTCTAGTAAAAAGGATAATATCTTAGAAGTTAAAATCTATGATATTGCGAATTTAAATAGTTTTTTTTTTGTTAACATACTCATGTTTATATACATATTATCATTATAGTTACACCTTTCTAAGAGGGTCATACCATCATTGCGTTTTAATGTATTTATAAATGTTTAAATAAAGTAGGTTCTTCCTATGGTGTGTTTGTTAAGTGGTGGTGTTGTTGTGACCACCAAGGTTCAAACCCCCACTGGGCCATTGTGATCGTAGATTTGTTGAGAGTTGTTTAAATTGATGAATCAATATTAACACACTTCTTTGAGTCATGTATTCATTTTTCATTTTACTTAGTTGTGTATGATATTAATTTTTTAAAAAAATGTAAATAGATAAATTAAGTGTATTGAAAATTATAAAGCATTGTACTGATACCAAATCAACCAAAATGAAGGAAAATACTATATTGAATTCACTAAGTCTATGACATTATAACAATCAAATTTAGAAGAACAATGTTCAGATATACATTATATGTTAATGTTCAAGACAAAACTATTACATTGCATTTCTTGAACAATCAGTCAACATTACATTTTCATTGCCTATTTATGTCCAAACAATGATAATAATGGAAAGGCCTACCAAAAATGTTGCTCAGAACTTAGTTACAGACTTTAGTCGGTGTCCAGAACTTAGCTATAGACCAAATCGCTACCCAAAACATTGTTATAGACTCAGTCGCTACCTATAACTTAGCTAAGGGCCCGTTTGGACGTCGGAATACCAAATGCCAGATATAGTCAATTCTGGAAGATCAAATTCTCAAAATGAAATTCTGGAAGATCAATTTCTCAAATTGATTTCTGAAATATGGAATGATCTGTTTGGTTCACCAAAATAGGGTCTGTACATGCCCGGTCGTTGTTGCCGATTTTTTTGTTCCGCCAATTAGATTTCAAGCAGTGAGCGTGATCTTCTTCAGAGACTAAAATAGTCTTTGATTGAACAGTCTGGGGATTTGCTGCGGGGTTGACGATCAAAGTTTGAGGTCTGAGTTCTTGCAGCTGGTTCGATCCAAGTCTATTCCTCTGGAAAGTAGCTGTGGTAAGGTGAAATCGGTACTGCCGCCTGTAGAAGAGTAAAGGCTTTCGTTTGGAATAGAGATGTCTCTCAGAACAACCAGTGTTTGCAGGACCGAGGTAGAGAGGGTTGTGTCCGCCAGGCTCTGTGAGCAAGCTTTGTAGCTCGCAATCCTACTGCAAATTACCGTTGAATCCTACTGCAAATCCGACTGCAGTACGCTTCGAATCCTACCATCTTCTTGCAAATTACCGTTGAGGATGAAATGCGGACGTGAAAAAACTACTTTGCATGCGGACGCGGACCCGACAGACAAATTAAATTGGCATATGAAACCGGCATGCGAGCCTGATATTCCAATTCCACCTTTTCAAGTGGAAGACGGTATGCCTATTTTTTTGGCAAAATTGGCATATTGAAATTCCAATTCCATCCATGCATGTCGACCACAAACAATGGATTTGGAATTTGGAATACGCAATTCAGGAATAACGGTCGATATGCCTGCGTCCAAACGGGCCCTAAAAGTCTGGTACGAGCCTCAATCAGCTTGTACAACGCCCTTAATGGAGTATTTCAGACTTATATAGAACTATTGTAGGATTCCCTAACATAAATAGATCCTCGTATAGCAGTACAACCCTCCAACAGGTATGTAAATATCAAATACAACCGTCAGACATGTACAACCCTACTCCAACCATGGATGGCTCTCAAAAAACTCCTAGCATTGCCCAAATTGGTATAGCTAATAGATAGAGAATTTGTAACAACAATTAGCACTCAATAAACACCTTCAAAATTTGAAATCATATCAACCGGCACAAACTCTTGATTTATCTTGAAGTACACACAAGATCCTCCTAAATGTGTCTTTCAATAGCGAAGAGAATGTCATTCATTATGGATTTCGTCCTCACAAACCCTTGAAGAAGAATCTCCAATATTTCAACAATTTCTTATTTCATCCAACCTGTTAAAAGAGAACTCTTGAATCTCTTTTATAATGCTCTCACAAGAGCTCATAAACTCATTTTTTCAATGTGGGATAAACAAATAATGCTCCCTTTTTACAACTTATGTCTCCAATGTGTTATTAAATAAAGGGGAACTCTTTTAATTAAATATTTCTCGCAATTACAGACTTAACATTAATAAAGCTAAATATTTAAATTTAACTTTATAAACTAACTTTATAATTGCATAATAAATCATATCAATGATAAATAAATCCTCTATCAATATTAAACATTTACCATTGACATGTCACTGCCATTAGAAGTCCCAATCATGAACAAAATGACTAATTCTAAATAGTAAGTATGCCCAAAACAACCTCTAAACACCTCCAAATGATCTGCAACTAAAATTGCCTATACCAAATGGCCTCTGAGTCCCTTAAATGTCTTGGTCATCCTATGGGATCAAGAGGAAATAGGTTAATGATATCATCATGCTATAAGTGCTAAAAAGGGTACATTACAATCCGCCCTTCCTAAAATTGCTTGTCCTCAAGCAATTTCATCTCTGGATGCTACAAGATCTGAACACTCCCATGTATCATCATCAATTGGAAAGTTTTTCCACCTAACCAAATATTTCTTAATTGTCATTTTTGGAAGTTTCCTCTCTCTAGTATCAAAGATTGTCTCTGGAACCAATATCAATTTCCCCTCCTTGTCTAGGGGTAGCAACTCTGGTAATAGTACTACATTATGGCCTATAACTTTTTTGAGTCTTGAGACATGAAATAAATTATGCACCTTACTGTTGGCTAGCAACTCTAGCTCGTAGGCCACCTCCCTAATGTGTTCAGTGACTCTAAATGGACCACAAAATTGTGGCTTGAGTTTCTCAACTCGCCACTTTTCTTTAGAGAAGACTATCTGCACGATTAGAGTCTAAAATAAACCATATCATCAATCTCAAAGTTGTGCTCAACCCTATGTTGATTAACATATAAATTTTGTTGGTTGTGTGCATGTTTGATGGTCTCCTTCAATGCCCTCGGGATGTCCTGACTATCTTGCAACAAATATTTTTTCTTAGGCACTCTGTTGTCCCCAAAGAGTAAATCCATGAAGTCCATGGCTTCATACCCATATAGTTTCATAAATGGAATCATCATAATAGTCATGTGGTAGGTGGTATTGTAGCAATACTCACCCAAATGTAACCATCTAACCCAAGCCTTTTTCTATCCTAACACATAATTCCATAAATAACCCTCTACCCACTTGTTCACTATCTCTAACTGGCCATCGGTTTGCGGGTTATAGCTAGTGCTAGGAGTGAGATTCGTACCACTCAATATGAAAAGTTACTATCATAATAACTTCAGGAACTTGTTTTCCTTGTCACTCATAATGTCCTTGGGAAACCAATGTAACCTGAACACCTCCCTAAAGAACGTGTCAGCCAATTGGTTTGTTGTGTAGGTGGCTATGATAGCAAAGAAATGTGCAAATTTTGCCAATCTATCAACCATAACATATATGCAATACTTACCCTACACCCTAGGAAAACCTGTAATGAAGTACATCAATATGCTCTCCCATTTTTTATTTGGAATTGGTAGGGACTGAAGTAAACCAACTAGAAATGTATGATCATTCTTATTCTACTAGCATATTGGACATTCCCTAATATACTTCAGGACTTCATTCTTGAGCCATTTCCAAGTAAACCTTTATTGGATCTATCTATAAGTCTTGAAGAAACTCGGTTGACCAGCCAATTGTGCATTATGGAAAGTCCTCAGAATCACCTAATTAAGGTGTGAAGGCACTAAATAAATTCTACCCTGATAGAAAATTAGATTATCAATGAATGAATATCTATTATCATGGGTAGTGACCTCTACTAATCCTATTGCCCAAGGATCCTTTGCATACTCTGATGTAATCCTCTCTCTCCAATCAGCCATTGTCTCCACTAAGGAACATATATGTAGTCTCCATGAGAGTGCATCTGTCACCACATTCCCTTTGACATATTCAATGTCAAAATTATAAGCCTATATCTTTATGATCCATTTTCGCTACCTATCATTGAGATCTCTTTGGCTCAGGTTTAATTTTGTTATGATCTATTTTAATCACAAATTTTCATCTTTCTAGATAAGACTTAAATTTGGCCAATGCATGCATGATGGCCAACATCTCTCGATGATAGATAGAATAGCTCTTCTCCGCCCCTCTCAACTTATGTAAGATCCCCCTTCTAAGTGATAGGAGATAAGCAGAGATACCCCAGTTGGCTAGAGATTTTATAGTTTATTTCATCATCAGTTGATCAGTAGTGTATTTGCCAACGATTTGAGAGGAGACAAATCATATTGCGCAATAATAAATTTCAAACTTATTGTTTCAGTCTTGGTAGTGAGTAGATTGGAAGGATTTTAACGAGTTTATGCTTGCTAGACAACCACATTCAACCGCACATCATTAGGGAGTTGTGAAATTGCAGTGTAGGGGATGAATTGAGTGAGTCTCCGCCCATAATTACTATTGTAGGGTAGATTGACATTTTGAAGGGGTAGAACAGTGGTTTCATAGACATCTTTCAACATCTTAAATGATGTTCACACCCTACTATGGTTGTAGCAGTATTTAGTAAACCAAAATTCTTATTTCTTTGTTTCAGATTTGTAGAGGTTAATCATGAATTGTCTAGTATGATTCTTATGTTCACTATTTTGTTAGGAATTTAGAGAGTTGGTACTTTAATTGGAAACATAATTGTAATCCAAGAGTCTTGGCCTTCTTCTTTTCATTTTAGTTTGTAAGAAATCTTATTGCATTCTAATATCATTGTAGCCACAAGGAGCTTGAATGCTAAGAATTATCTCTCTCATATATTTAGTTTGCATGCCAACTATTTGAATTGATGTCTAACTGCTATAGATACATATTTACATTGTGTGGGTCATCTATATGCATCGAAAAGACAAAATAATTGAATTTGCATTAGATTACTTTTCCTAGACATCTTGGTAATGAATTGAAAGCATTTAAATCACACTTGACATCATTTCAAGCAATCATTATCAGAATGAAATGTAGAAAGAACTAGTAAAGAGGTTTTATCCAAAGTGTTTGACAATAATCCTTGAGCTTCTAATTATCATTTTGAGGTTAGAATTGATAAGTTATCTTTTAGTGGTATTAGAGCATATTCTTGCCAGCTTGTTGGTTAATGATTGTATTCAATTGGTGTGAAAATTGCTTGTGCACAAGTCATCTTGGATTTAGTTTTCACTTGGAAAGTGGAAAAAGGTCATCATGGAAAAATTGTCTAGCAATAAATAGGGATGGAAAGAAGTGCTACAAATGCAAGATATGATCAACCATAAATTTTAGCAGCTTAATAATACAATGTCAAGGAAATTTGGGCATGCTAGTGGTTTGTCTCCATCTAATAGAACAACTAAGAATCCTAATGTTTCACCAACAAATAAATAAATTATGACCAGCTATGACAAGTATCACTCTCTTCCTCAAGAGTTATAGGATATGGTTTCTTTCACACAATTCTTGGGTATACTAGATGAGGATGAAGATGAATTGATATTTTCAAGTTCGTACCAACAACAAAAAAGGTAAGAAAAATTTGGGAAAAGTGAAGAGCTTAATATGCGAGATCAAGGAAGGGAAGATGAATCACGTGTTTGTCTTTTGTAACCTACAAGTGGTGATAATGAATGTGAAAATCACTCATTAGGTGAGATTCCTAAAGAAGAAATAACTTTAGATTGAGTGGAGATTCAGAGCACACCATTGAGTTATCATGTTGATCACAAGGTGGAAGTAATTAATACAATGGATCAACCCATTAGAAATGATGAAAACATGATACCAAGGTACAATACCTATTCTGATTTCAGCAACATCAATTCTAATCATGCGGTTGCACCCATTTCGCATGAAGGTAATGATGTTTTGGAGTCTTCTTATGATGGAATTCAAGTTGGGAGAACAACACATGAGGTATATATTATGTATTCACACCACAAGGGTCCCAAATTTGTTCACCCTACTATGCAACATGTTAGGACAGAAGGGTCGTATCATGAGTGGTCGCTAATAGCTAAGAAGTCCAAGTTTATTGATGCCTAAGCAAGATAATGCTTGAAAGA
Source organism: Thuja plicata (assembly GCA_018584345.1). NCBI lineage: Eukaryota > Viridiplantae > Streptophyta > Pinopsida > Cupressales > Cupressaceae > Thuja > Thuja plicata. The sequence goes on from MU224268.1 coordinate 247,364, forward strand.
GGTGAAGGAAAAATGCAACCAGCTTGATAATGTAAGAAGACAAAGAGATTCATACATTACATCCATGTTTCTTACAAGGGAAGAATGTATATAGGTTGAGAAAATGAAGGAAGAATGCGTAGGCAATGAGACAAGGGCTAAAACCAGCCTTAACTTTTAGTTTGAGAACAACAATGGTATACTCTGATTTCCTCATAAAATTGAAACTATTAGATATGAAGATATTAATGGTACATGTTGGTTTTTTAAAATGTTTACGCTTTCCAAGCTACCATTATACCTTAGATTGATTTTGAAGAATGGTTAGTTCCAAATACATGGGAAAATCTGAAGGTAACTGGACCAACTATAGGGACAAGACTTCCCTCTGCACTTCTGGCTCTACAAAACCAAGGTGGGTACACCTAATCCAACTCAACATACAACTCTTTACAACTCTAGATTTAAACAACAAATAATGGTAAGAAAGTACTAAATGTTAACCACTCATTCATTGACTCTCCATTACCACACAGGACATACAACCAACAACCACAACACTCAAAGGAAAAGGTTTAGAGATGGTTTTGATTTTTAAAAGGGGTGAATATAACCAAATCCAACTAGACATATATCAGTATAGAAATACTAATTCCTGGTCAGTGCTTTATCTATTGGGCAATATCTCTACTACGGATATAGAACACAAGGAACTAACTATTGTCAAAGATTCAAAACCATAAATACAAGTATCCCAGACCAAACACTTCTTATAAGATCCTTGTGCAAACCAAATGAACGCATGTCTTATCCAAAGAAGTATTTAATTTGATCCTTGACCAAAATTGAGGATTAACAACATACACATAGATAAACTCTATGCAATGAATCAAAAAACCCACAACTCAAGAAATGGGCACAAAAGAGAGACTTGAATCTGGAAAAATGTATTAAGTATGAGGAATCATGTTCCCATTTCAATCTATTTCAAAACATACACTTGTTCAATAAATGTAAAAGACTTGAAATTTCTATTCTATCTTGATACAAAATAGATACAAATATGCTATACTCTCACTAGAATAAATATGCAACTTAATGCTTTTTATATTTCCCCAAGTTTTTAGCCCCTACTAAAGGACCTTGGAAATCCTTTTATAGATCAAGGACTGCAACAATATTTGGATCATTTAGGGTTAGGGATAAACAACTTAAACTATTACATGACAGAGGGAAATAACTCATTTCAACAACCAAACAACTTTGTCATCAACAAGTTGAAAATTTTCCTTTAATTCATCTTATGCAAGAATCTGATCAGGCTGTCATCCATCTTGGGAAGATGAAGAACAAATCTCTACCAAAGCAACAATGAATGGAATGTCTTTTCTGTATTAACTACCCCAGGAAGATTTGGCCCTTCAGAACCACAAATACCAACTAACCCTTCTTCAAAAGATTAGCTTCTAAAGAATATAATCCGATCTTCATTTATATAACTTTGGAAAGAACCTTTTATTAATGGCAGAAGAAACAAAAGGACAAAATAAGGGTTTAAAAAGGATTAACAAACTGATCAAAAACCCTAAGTAAATATTCTCCACACAAATGCACTCTGAAGAATCAAATTTCCATCTAGACAACATCAGGCAACTACATAAAAATGACCCAGAAGATCAAACTCATCAATTTATTATCATGTCTCATAAGACACAATCCACCGCTTCAAAACCCTTAGGAAAACATTTAAAAATTCAAATGTCAGTTGCAACGACTACACCTGGCGCAAAAAACCCTATCGACGACCCAAATTTGAACTTTATTTCAACTTTAAAACACAGTCATCGATCGATTTTAAGACACCCGCGAGCATTGAGATCAAAATTTCTACGTGTCCACCAGGTGCGATGCCTTAATGACTATGTTTCATGCATCTTTCCTTTGAGGCAACACACCAACCACATGATTAAATCAGATATGCTTTACCCTTATATCTTTCCAAAGTATCGCACCCACGATCAAAGGATGCCATGTGGCGACTAGTTGCAATGCCTCAAAGAATAACTGACGTGCATCTTTTGATTACGAGAAAGTGTCAACCGCAAGATAAAAATAGATCTGTCAGAACATTACCGTACCTTCAATCACATTCTGGCCCTGCCATGAACATGTATCTTTTAGGCGCGATGCTGCAATTTAAACATTGCGCAACTTCCATTCAAGGTATTACACCGACCATTTGATTAAATATGATCTGACGGTCCCACATCAATACTACAACCCTGACCATGTCCCACGCTATGTGGTGCAAAGGCATGATGCCTTAATGAATAACTTCTCTACATCTTGATCTTTATGGGATAGTGCCAGCCACACGATTTGATCTAATATGATCATCCTTTAACTTTTGGCTCCTCTTGGGTGAGATCACAAATAGACATCTGTCAACCCGGTGTGATCCTGTGATGGAAAAACTTCTTGCAACTCTGGACCAAGGCATTACACCAACCACACGATCAAAACATTTTCGCTTGATTCTTATCTTCCTTTCAGCACTGACTACTTTACACGTGTCAGACAGGTGCGAAGCCGCAAAGCATAACTTCCCTATAGCTCTAGACAATGGAAATGTGCCAACCGTGCGATGAAAATAGATCTGACGGTGCAAAATCCCCGCCGCTAGATTTTGGACATGTTGACTTCATGATCCTAGGAAAGACGCGTGGCACCACGACTCGATGTCGCGAAGGTTTAAACTGGCTGAATCTTTTGATCATGGGATCACGCCTATCGTTAGATCAAAATAAACTTGCACAACACCTACAAAGCATAAAGCACTTCAGGGACTTAAGACTTAGGGAAAATAAATACATATGTCCCACTAGGACTTAGGGAATAATTAAAATGTAGGCCTCGTGCATGATAACATTAGACACATGGGTTTAAGTGACTTAAGTGGCCCCCAAAAAAGTAACTTCATTTTATAACATGCACACAGAAGACTTAGCGTTTAAAACAAGAATGAACCAAGGGTTTAAGAACCAAAGACACAAAAGACTTAAAACCAGACTCAAACACTTTGAAAAAACTTGGAACAAAGGAAAAAATTTGACAGTGCTTTTAATGGCTCTGATTGGGGATGCATGTCTCTTGTAGGCATAACAAGATTCTAGAATCTTAGAGTTAAGCAGGACACCTATAGAAAGGAAACTATCCTACAACAGACAACAAAAACAAGGAATATGTACAAACCAAAACTTATTTATAACTCACGATTCGTGGATTCTAAGAACTTCAAAAGAAGTGGAACTTTAGGAACTAGCAATTCCAGAATATTTCTAGTTAAATCTTTTAAAATGTTTGAATCAGAACCCCACTTACTGTCAATGATATATGGTCCTAACCAAATAGGATCAAATTTGCTATGTTTTCCTTTATCTTCCAATATGGCATTCCACATCAAGACCAAATCATCAGTTTCAAACTTATTACACTAGTTCTTTTATCATACAGATCCTTACATTGAAGTTGCAACCTTATATTTTTGTCATGTTCTTCCCTTCTTGATTCATCCAATTGAATCAAATCTTCCATTCTGATCTTTATCTCATCATCCAGTTCCTCATCATATTTTTGGATAAACGTGTACATTTGTAATAGGTTATTTTGTGGCAATCTAGCATGTATACCATATACTAAATCAAAGGGTGCACAACCAATGGCCTTTTTCACTGTCACTCTATCAGCCCATAATGCTTGTTGCAACTTTGAATCCCAGGCCCTTTTTTTCTTATCCAACACTCTTTTCAAAATCTTTATCAAGCTCTTATTATTGAATTCATCTTGACCATTCCCCCGTGGGTGATATGGGGAAGAATAAGAAACTTGGATCCCATACTACTGGCAGAAAACACTAAATTCTTTAGATCTAAAACATGTGGCATTATCTACCACTATTGTCTCTAGGTAGCCAAACCTAGTGAGGATTTTTTATAACACAAAGTCCGTTACAACCTTGTTGGTGGCTCTTTTAGTAGAAATTGCTTCAACCCATTTAGTAAAATAGTCAGTTGCCACTAGAATTCATGAATGACCTCCACTAGATTTATTAGGGATCTCATCGATAAAATCCATTCCTCACTTTTGAAAAGGCACCTCAACTGTGACATGCTTCAAAGGTAATTCCCATCAAACTTAAGCTTACCTGCAAATCTCTAGCAAGCATCAAATTTTTGACATAACTATGGGCATCCTTGAAACCGTTGGGCCACCAAAATCTAGACCTCATAATTTTATGTGCAGTAGTATTTGCCATGTAATGGCCCCCACATGCACCATTATGCATGTGTTCCAACAAGTTCTTGGATTTTTCATAGTCTACACATTTGAGCAATACTCCTTCATTGCTCCTCCACCATAATTGACCTCGTATTATTGCATACTTAATAGCTTGCAGTTTAATTGTTATCTTCCTATTTTCATCCATTTTAGGAGGTAATATCATTTTCTCTAGATATCCAATTATGTCCTTATACCAATAACAATAATCCATATAAAAAATATAAAGCCTTTGCTCTTCTTCTAACATGTTTACATGATTAGCATCCAAAATTACTCTGAGCCATAAGCTTTGCAAGTCCTAGGCCTCTGACCAAATTTGTGATCTAACTATCAATATTAAACTCTTGGATTTTGTTTATCCATCTACACCTTTTTCCTGAAACTTCCCGTTGGACCAAAATGTCCTTCACAACAACCCTAGGCACATAAGCAACTATAATTTCTCCTACCAAATAAAATCTAAAATATTTGACAACCTTGACCAGAGCATATGCTTATTTTTCCATGATGTCATACTTCAATTATATTGCTTGTAATGATTTGCTAAAAAAGGAAATGGGTTTTTCAAATCCCTCTGAATGCTTTTGTAACAATACTACAACAACAATATTGTACGAAGCAAAGGAGAAAATCTGCAAAGGCTTGCTATAATCAGGTATCGTTAAAATAAGGGCATCTTTAATAACCTACTTAATATTTGAGAAAGCCTTAGATGCTTGTTCATTCCATTCCACCTTAGCTCCTTTCTTCGTCGTCTTTGAAATAGGGATACTAATCTCTACAAAATTTGTAACAAATCTCCTCAAGAAATGTACCTGTCCAAAGAAAGACTAAATGACCTTGACATTCTTGGGCTGAGGGACTTTATCAATGGCAACAACCCTTTTAGGATCAATCCTGACTCCACCCTTAGACACAATGTTTCCTAAGAGATCTCCCTCTGTAAATCCAAAAGCACATTTATTTGGGTTGAATGAGACCCCATACTCTAAAGCTCTAACAAAAATTTTCTCAAGATGACCACAATGTTGATCTTCCTTTGTTGAATAAGCTATCAAGTCATCTTGGTAAACAACTAAAAAATTATTTATGAAATCTGCAAATGCCACATCCATGGCTCTCTAAAAATTTTCCCCAGTATTTTTCAAGCCAAAAGGCATTCTCACATAAAAATAAGTACCCCATGGTGTGGTGAATGCAGTCTTAAATTATTCAGATTCCTTAACCATGACCTGGTTATATCCTAAGAACCCATCCATCATTGACATTAATTCAGACCCAGTAACTCTTTGTAGCATGGCTTCCATATTGGGCAAACCATAGTTGTCCTTTAATGAATTGATGTTCAAATTTCTAAAATCTACACAAAGTTTGATGTCTCCATTTTTCTTTCTCACTGGTAACAAGTTTGATACCCATGTGGAATGTCTAATGGTTTTTATAATCCCAGCATCTCTCATCCTTTTTAATTGTTCCTGCATTTTTGGTGCCAGAGTGGGATTGATAGGTCTCAATTTTTGTCTGAAAGGCTTAGTGCCTTCCTTTAAAGAAATCTCATGTTGAAACAAATCTTCTCTATAGGCCTTCAAATCATCATAAGACCATTCAAAAACATGCCTATGTTTTCTGAGAAGATCAACCAATAACTTACTGATTTTAGGAGACAACTTTTTACCAATATATACATTCTTAGGGTCCTTCACTATTCCTATGTTTATCTCTTCCAAATCTTCAAGTTTGCTTACAATATTTGCAGAAAAAGACTCGTCTTTATTATCAAAAGCTTTCTCAAGAATAACTGGCCCTTTTGGAACTCTATTTGATTTCAATTGGAGAACCTTCTTACCAAAAATGGTATCTTTATTGTCCAAGGTTTCCATACATCCACTGAAATCCATTTCCTTGTTTAAAAAGTTTTCTTTGCAATTTAAAAATCTCATAATATCTAAGTCATCTTCAAAAACTTGCCAGTTTTTAATATTATGTAGTATTGAAGGCCTAGATTGAATCTCTATTTTAGAAATTCCTGCAAATGTGATGTCCTCAGGTCTCAATGCAATGTTAGCTAGTAAATCCACCATTTTGTTCTGGCCTCTATCTATCCAATCAATACCAAATGCATCAAAGTTTTCTAATTCATCCTAGACAACATTTCTATACTGCTTGAGTCTCTAATTTTTTGAAACATATTTATATTTAATCTGAGATATTATCAATTTAGAGTCTCTAATCACTCTAGGATTTCTTATTTCATGTTTTGAGGCTTATATCAATCCTATCAACATAGCCTCATATTCTACAATATTACTTGTGCATGTAAACAACAATGTAAAAGAAAACTTGAAGGTCTTACCACTAGGAGCTACCAATAAGATTCTTGCACCAGCTCCTTCCTTCAAACTTGCTCCATCAAAGTACATAGTCCACAAATCATTTTGGTCCATTAAATTTTCATTGTCATCAGATAAAATCATAGCCTGAATTCTTCCTTCAACCCCTATATCTTGTAATTGAAAACATCCAATATCAATATCCACAAAACAATTCATATCAGTATCTTCATTTACTTGAATCATGTGAAGAGTCCTATTTTCCTAAGACACCTTGATATTGTTACCAACAATATTGAAAGTGGCAAAAGATAGATCACATTGAATACTTCCTCCCATTGAAGCACTCCATATTCTCGACAACAACATTCCATATTGGGGGAGGAATATCAACAACTAAGACACTCATTGTCAGCACTTTGTCAGGATATGCAGCCAACCTATAAGGAAGAGATTTAATAGTACCAATAACAGGTACTTCTCTTGAATCCATTGCCTGACACCTTCCATGAGGAGTATCAACTTGTAATCCCATAGACTTCATGACCTCTATAGACATAATAGTGTTAGATGCTCCAGAATCTATCATACAATTCTTTTAAAAAAAATCATTTATAACCAATGTCAAGAAAAATAGATCTACTACTCCTAAGGAAGTATTCACAACATTAGTGTCTAGATAAATCTTAGGGATTTTTGAAACAAATTCTTCCGATTCTTTTCCCTTGCTTTCTGATTTATCTTTTACATTTTTCACCTTTTCAACACCTTCTGGTTTTTTAATTGTTGTGGAAGAAACACCATTTACCAATTTGAGGACCTTCTCCTTATGTTCCCCAATTCTCATCATTTCCAATAGCGGGACCTTGACAGTAACTTGTGATAATAGTTGCCCCATATCAACATGGGTGTATTTTACACCAGAGGAATCTTGTTTCTCAATACCAACATTACCATCCTCAACTTGAATGGCCAAATTTGGCTCATCTTTCTTTGATTGCTTATTGTCCATTTGAGGAGGGGGACAACTTGTATCTGGTATTTTTTCTTTTACCTTATATACAATGTTTGGACCAATTGTTTTGTTTACATTCTTAACTTTTAACTTACTCACACCCTCAGTAGATTTTCCCTTTACTTGTAGATGTTTAGTATCTAATTTGGTCTCCTTGAAGAGAAAATTAACTGGTTTTCTTTTTTCACTACCAACTATTTTGTTTCTCAAAGTATAATTACTTCTTGCTTGATTAACCAAATCAACTGTAATCTGCACTATTTCCTTATCAGAAGGTCTTCTCAATGTTGTAGATTTCTTACCATTTTGAGCATTACATGTTATGTTATCAAATTCTTCTTCTTCTTCTTCTTCATCAAAAAAAACTTGTTGATGATATGCTTCTACTCTGCTTCGTGAGCCAGAGACATCATGATTCTATATTTCATCATCAGAATCTACTTCAGGACATGAATATGAATAGGTCATAGCACAACCACTATCATCATACAAACCATCTTCCTCATCTCCTTGTTCCTCACTTGCATATACATCCAAGGAAATAACACAATAATCAGGATTGTGTGGGGATTGACAAGCTTCACACCAATAATTATCATTACACATGTTAACAGAGTTTCTTTGTAGAGGATCAGGGGTCTTATTATCAATTTTATCTCTCTTTGGTTGGATAATGGGCTTTGCATCCTTCCTTTGGGTATTATAGGGAAAATTTTGCATCCTTGGCTGATGATTAAAACTGTTAAAGGATGGCCTATCATTATTGGGAGCCCTATTATTCTTATTTTCTTATTCCTTTTGATTTATCATAGTAAGCTTCACATCTTCTCTTCTACCCATTTTTCCTGATACTCTTCTATTTATTTCTATGTTAAGAGTTGTCTTATAAGCTTCTTTAATGTTTCTAGGATCCTTTTCTCTAAGAAGATATCCCATCTTAAAATCAAAAGCATTTAAATAGGTATCAACACATAGCTCATCATCAAGCCTCATTTTTTGGAAAAGCTTATGCATAGCCTTTTGGAATCTTGTATTGAAATCAACAACCCCTTCATTTGGATTTTTCTTGATATTGTTAAATTATTTCAACAAGAATATTGTATTAGTCTTGTCACCATATTTCTCCTTAAATTAATCCTTTAGTTCATCCATAGATCCCACAAAATCCTGAGGTGGCGCCTTAAACCAATCCCTAGCATCCTCAACTACAGACAAAATAAAAAGCTTCATAATTACATCCTCATGTACAATATCATAGTCATCCATTGTATCTATAAACTTCTTCAAATGCTCTTCACAGGTGATGACATTATTTCCAACAAATTTAGGATGTCTATCTCTAATTTCATTTGGAAAATCATTAGCATAACTAGGGATACCAATAAAATAAATTTGTATGTACCTTTCTGCATGAATTGGTTTCCTTTGAAATGTATCATTAGTCTGGGAGGTAGATGCTTTGGCATTTGATGTTGCAGATATCTTAGCATCAACATGATAAGGTCCAGAAGACTGCCTGATAAAATCAATCCTTTTCTTCATATCTAAATTATCAGCCTCCAATCTTGCTAATTCAAGTTCTTTGGCCAAGATTTCCTTCTCCCTTTGAACCCTCTCCATTCCAATGTCCAATTTAGAAATTAGATCCACTGAAACCTTGTGAATCTAGGTTCATTTATTTCAACTCCTATCATATTTGTATTTCCCTTATCCTTAGGTCTTTTAGTATCAAAAATTTGTCAGAAGAGAGGTTTCTCTTCAACCATCTTAGGTTCTTCAACATAATTTGTTTCTTGATGTTTCAGCAATTTCCTTCTCAATTGGTCATTTCTAAGCTGCTCTTTTCTTTTCTTATTTTTCTTCTCTTTGTTTCTCTGTCTTATAAAGGCCAACCATTTTTCTAATTTAGTAGCTTCATCAGAGGAATCTTTAGAATCTGAGGGAGTGGTGTTAGATTTCTCATCTTCTCTCTCATCAAGAGAGATTTAATCTCCATATGCATCCAATCCCAAGTCTGGAGCATCTTTATATTCTGATGTATTTCCTTAATGACTGTGTTGGATTGGATCCTCTATCCTAGTGTTCTCCTCTTGTCTCCTTTGAGATGGATTATCTTTGTTTTTCTTTTCTTTCCTAGGCTCACCATCCCTGCAAGTAGTTGGAAGTCCACCTTCCAATTTATTTTTAGGATTTTCTTTCACCCAAGATCTGGTACTTCTATTACTCATATTGAGAAAGTGTGTATAAAATAATAAGTATTAATCAGCACTACTGCATATATTTCTTCGAGTCGCCACCCAAAACAAATTAGTAAAATACAACACTAGCTTATATGAATGCTACAATGAGGAAATTTACAAGACAAAGGATAATAACCAGGGGTTAAGAAAGAGTAACTATGTTCTTTCAAAGGTCAACTCCCTAGAAGACTCACCATTTTCTTAGTGTTTTAAAATGTTTACGCTTTACAAGCTACAAATATACCTTAGATTGATTTTGAAGAATGGTTATTTCCAAATATGGAAAAATATGAAGGTAACTAGAGCAACTATAGGGACAAGACTTCCCTCTACACTTTTGGCTCTGCCAAACCAATGCGGGTACACATACTCTAGCTCAACATGCAACTCTAGATTTAAACAATAGATAATGCTAAGAAAGTACTAAATGTTAACCACTCATTCATTGACTCTCCATTACCATACAGGACATACAACCAACAACCACAACACTCAAAGGAAAATGTTTAGAGATGATTTTGATTTTTAAAAGGGGCGAATAAAACCAAATCCAATCAGACATATAATAGTATAAAAATACTATTTCCTGATCAGAGATTTATCCATTGGGAAATATCTCTACTATTGATACAAAACACAAGGAACTAACTATTGTCAAAGATTCAAAACCATAAATACAAGTATCCCAAACCAAATACTTCTTATAAGATCTATGTGCAAACCAAATGAACCTATGTCTTATCCAAAGTAGTATTTACTTTGATCCATGACCAAAAGAGAGGAATAACAACATACACATAGATAAACTCTATGCAATGAATCAGATAATCCACAACTCAAGAAATAGGCACAAAGCAGAGACTTGAATCTGGAAAATTGGATTAAGTATGAGGAATCATGTTCCTATTTCAATCTGTTTCAAAACATACACATGTTCAATAAATTCAAAAGACTTGAACTTTCTATTCTATCTTGATACAATCTAGATACAAATCTACTTACTCTCACTAGAATAAGTATGCAACTTAATGCTTTTTGTATTTCCCCAAGTTTCCAGCCCCTACTAAATGACCTTGGAAATCCTTTTATAGATCAAGGACTGCAACAAGCTTCGGATCATTTAGGGTTAGGTCTAAACAACTTAAACTATTACATGATAGAGGGAAATAACTCATTTCATCAACTAAGCAACTCTTTCATCAGCAAGTTGAAACTTTTCCTTTAATTCATCCTGTGCAAGAATCTAATCTGGCCGCCATCTATCTTAGAAAGCTGAAGAACAAAGCTCTATCGAAGGAACAATGAATGGAATGTCTTGTCTATATTAACTACCCCAGGAAGACTTGTCCCTTTAGAACCACAAATACCAACTAACCCTTCTTTAAAAGCTTAGCTCCTAAAGAACATAATCTGATCTTCATTTATATAACTCTAGAAATGACCTTTTATCAATGGCAGAAGAAACAAAAGGATAAAACTAGGGTTTAAAAAGGATTAACAAACTGATCAAAAACCCTAAGGAAATATTCTCCAAATAAATGCACTTTGAAGAATCAAATTTCCATCCACACAACATCAGAAAACTACATAAAAATGACCCATAAGATCAAATTCATCAATTTATTATCCTGTCACATAAGACACAATCCACCGCTTCAAAACCCTGATGAAAACATTTAAAAATTCAAATTTTGGTTGCAATGGCTACACCTGGCACGAAAAACCCTATCGATGATCTAGATTTGAACTTTATTTCAACTTAAAAACACTGTTGTCAATAGATTTTAAAACACCTGCGAGCATTGAGATCAAAACTGCTACGTGTCTTTCCAAAGTCCCAGACCCACAGTCAAAGGATGCCACGTGGCAAACATTCATAATGCATCAAAAAATAAATGACGTGCATCTTCTAATTATAGGAAAGCGCCAACTGCAATATTAAAACAAATCCATCAGAACTTTACTTTACCTTCAGTCTTAGTATGGCCAATGCCTTATGCCTACCATTTGATTGAATCTGATTTGGTGGTCCCACATCAATACTACAACCTTAACTATGTCCCACCATCTGCTACGGGGTGCAAAAGGCGTGATGCCTCAATGAATAACCTCCCTGAATCTTGATCTTTATGGGATAGCACCAGCCACATGATCTGATCTAATTTGACTGTCCTTTAACTTCCAGCTCCACTTAGGTAAGATCATAGATAGACACCTATCAACACAGTGTGATCCTATGATGGATAAACTTCTTGCAACTCTGGATCAAGGAATTACACCAACCACACAATCAAAACATATCCACTCAATACTTATCTTCCTTTCAACACTGGCCACTTTACACGTGTCGCATAGGCGTGAAGCTGCGAAGGATAACTTCCTTGCAGCTCTAGACAACAAAAATACGTCAACCGTGCGATGAGAATTGATCTGGCAAATTAAACATCACACAAATTCTCTTCAAGGCATTATGCCTACCATTTTATTGAATCTGATTTGGTGGTCCCACATCAATACTACAACCTTAACTGTGTCCCACCATCTGCTACGGGGTGCAAAGGCATGATGCATCAATGAATAACCTCCCTAGATCTTGATCTTTATGGGATAGCACCAGCCACATGATATGATCTAATTTTATTGTCCTTTAACTTCCAGCTCCACTTAGGTAAGATCATAGATAGACACCTATCAACACAGTGTGATCATATGATGGATAAACTTCTTGCAACTCTGGATCAAGGAATTACACCAACCACACAATCAAAACATATCCGCTCAATACTTATCTTCCTTTCAACACTGGCCACTTTACACATGTCACATAGGCGTGAAGCTGCGAAGGATAACTTCCTTGCAGCTCTAGACAACAAAAATACGTCAACCGTGCAATGAAAATTAATCTGACGGTGCAAAATCCTCGCTGCTAGCTTTTGAACATGCTAACTTCATGATCCCAAGAAATACACGTGGTACCATAGCTCGATGTTGCAAAGGTTTAAACCAGTTGCATCTTTTGATCTCGGGATCACTCATGTTGTTAGATCAAAATAGACTTGCATGACACCTACAAAGCATAAAGTACTTTGGGGACTTAAGACTTAGGGAAATTAAATACATAGGCCTTGCAAGGACCTAGGGAATAATTAAAATGCAGGCCCCGTGCATGATAACATTAAACACATGGGTATAAGTGACTTAAGTGGCCCCCAAAAAAGTAACTTCATTTTATAACATGCACATGAAAGACTTAGGGTTTAAAACAAGAATGAACCAAGGGTTTAAGAACCAGAGACACAAAAGACTTAAAACCAGACTCAAACACTTTGAAAATCCTTGGAACCAAGAAAAAAATTTGATAGTGCTAACAATACCATTCCTACTATTGATGGACTACAAGAGGCAAGTATGGCGCATGATAGTTTTGATGATGTTTCTTATTTGGAGACTGAGTTTATAAAATTGGATGCAGGTGATGTTGAGGGACATGAGTTACCTAAATCAGAGTTAGCAATTGAGGTAGTTGATCATTGTCATGATGGTCATAGTTATTTGATTTATGTCTCTATTAGTGGGCCAATCACTCTAGAGGCACCTTTGTTGAGAAGTAATGGCATGCATGCTTCATTTGGGAGTTTCTGACGCATCTCTCTTGGTATGGAAGTGATGTCCTCATTGACTAGTGACTTCCTAGTCTTAGACGCCTTATGGACTAGTGGTTATCGAAGATGGAATCATATAATACTTCTAGACTTGGAATTGACTACATGCATGATTCGATATGAGGATGTGGAGGGTTAATCTTATTGGATATGTGTGTGTGTTAATACACCTTCATGAAATTAGGACAATTAGCTACAATTCTATGGAAATAAATAAACAATTTAATCTAAAGAATTGCATTTAAAATCCATAACATTTCATGGTTATCTAACTAGGCTTTGCAAGTAGAGCTCTCAGCCTTAATCTCTACTAGTAACCTTCCTAGAATGAGAAAATGATGATAAAATGCGTGATCTAGCTCTTAATCTTCTCAAAGATGATACAAAATGGATTCAAATGCTTTTATGAATGATAAAATCTCTCAATTTACTACTAAATGCTCTCACTATTGCTCAAATTGCTCTCAAATTGCCTATAATAATGATGCTTTGCATTCAAATTTTCTAGGATATGTTTATGCTTAGAAATGGCTTGTATTTATAGTAAAATCCCAAGGGTAGGGGGTAGAGTGAATTGATTATGGGTTAATCCTTGGTTGAGTTTTATCTCTCAAATGGTTTCAAATAAGGGGACCATTTAAATGTTGTCCTCAAAGGGTGGGACAAGATGAGTGGATAAGATTTAAAAGGGTAAATGAGAGGTTGAGATGCAAAATTGGAGTGATCCATGTGCAAGTGTGTTCTCAATTCTCATTGGTTCTTTTATTTGTGTTGAAAAGATATTAGGAATTTAATTAATTCAATCATTTAATTAATTTAGCTATGTAAGGAATAGGTTCGTTTTGATTTTTGATTTAAACTATACAATTAATTGATTAAAATCAATTGCATAATTTGATTGATCCTTTTAGGCTTGTATTTAATTATTTGATTTCATGATTAATTAATCCCTTGATTTAATTTTGATTTAATCCACTTTGATTGATAAATGTCCATTTAATTGATTTTGATCCATTTTGAAGCATTTTGAGCATTTTGATGAGATTTGTTGAGATTTACAGATTTTGATGATACTAATACACATGGTCAATTTTGGGTGTCTAAAAATGCCCCTCTTTGAATTGATGTGCAAAGCGCATTGATTCAAATAAAATTGCATGTCCTGATCATTGATTTGATACTGATTGATTGATTGAGATGATAAGATAACTTGGTTGATAACTTGATTTGAAATTATGATTCACAACTTGGATTTGAAACTCTGACTGATAAGATGCAGAATGCCCCACTGATAAAAGTTTGAAATTTTAATGCCCCAGATTTGATAGCCTGATTTGATAATATGATGCTATATGCCCCCTTAGAAATGAAAACATTTTGATGTCCCAATACCAATATGATGAGATTGATGAAAATGTATATCTAAATGGTTTCATTTATGAAAACATAAAGAACAATTTTTGATAAGATCATAATATGCCCCAGTGTGCAGAAAATGTAGATTTAGGTCCTGGGGGTAAAAATCTCTCCAAAATTAGGTCAAAATAGTTTAAATAGGTTGAAAAACCCAAATTTACCATTCATTTTCACTTTTTACTATTGAGATTTTTGCTGTGATTGAGAGCAATGGTGGTTCCTATCCGAGAGCATCGATTTGAGAGGGCTCACCGTTATCAGAGACCTCTTGACTACGGACCTCCAATGAGTGATTGGAACCTTCCTGATGCATTTATTGCTCATTTTGATAGCATTTATTGTCATTTGTTTATGCTTTTTAGATTAGATTTAGCAAAATGACGCATAGGATAGTGAAATGCCATGTCCGCGAAGTCAAATGAAGCGTATGAGGTGTTAAAAATTGCTTAGGAGTTAGGTCAAAATGTGAACCCCATATTTGAAATGACGTGTGGGAAAACCCTCTCCAAATTTAAGATTTTAATGACGCGTATCATAGTTTAAATGATGCGTAAGATTTACAAATGTCGCGTATGCTATAAAGCAACGCCTCTGACACTTTAAATGATGTGTATGATGTTTTCAATGATGCATAGCATGAAATGCCACTTCCACTTAATGAAATGATGCGTACAATGATAGTTGATGAAAACCTGATTTAGAAGAAAACACATTGTCTGTGATTGATCGTCTGGATGACTAGATGGATTGCCAAGCTTAAAAAGATGTGATTCCATGATGTTAATTAGTGTTTAGGATGTTAGAATAATCATACCAATGAATATTTGATGTATCAATTAGATTGATTTAAAGATATTACAAATTGATCCCTTCTCAAGATCTAGAGGTCAGGAATAATAGATTGATGTGCTCAAAAATAGCAAAGATAGATTTAATTGTTTGATTGACTTAGAATGATCCACCAATAGAAAAATACTAATAGAATTCACTTTTTTTGCAAAATGTAGGCACATTTTCATAAGTTATATGTATGGAATGTAGCGTCTTGGGTCTTTGATCTGGTTGATGAGTTGACCCTGCCAGAGAGACAGCCGATCGAGACATGCGGGCTCAGATTCCTTCTTGATCTTCCTTAGTTTCACCTGAACCAAGGTTTATTGATAGCTATGACAGAGCGTTGGCACTCTGACCATAATACTTTCCATCAATCCCTCGGCGAGATGACCACCACACCAGAGGATGTATACAGATTGTTGAGGATCCCAACCCGTGGTGAGCAGGTTTACTACGATCAAGTCTACAATGGTAACACCTGTAGATGAGTGTTAAGTGTGTGCTAAAAAGTAGTCACACTTCTATGAATCATTATATCCAAGATTTCTCAAGAATGAGGTCTCGAATGGCGACTCATAGCTCTCTATTCATGGAGTGCAAGGGTTTGTAATGGAGGCCCTCAGATTGACCTAGTTTGTGCCCAT
>MU224268.1:263906-294893 GCA_018584345.1 Thuja plicata
AATTTATTCTATATGATAACAATGCAAGAAAGGAAATTAATCTATATGATAACAATGCATGATTATTCTATGAAAGGAAATACAAATGCAAGATTAATCTATGAAAGGAAACATGAATCTAATCTAAAATGCAAGTGCAAAATTAACTTAAATGGATTGTCATGGGGCATGAAAGAATAAGACAAGAAGAAGAAGTTGCAATATCCAAGTTCAAATGCTCAAATTCTCCTCCAAAATTGCTCTCCAAACCTGTAGCATAACAAGAGCATGAAATCTTAACCTTCAAATGAGAAGGAGAGGTTTCCTTATAAAGAGCAATGGAAGGTAGAGATTAAGAGGCAAAAAGAAAATAAGCAATGGTGGAGATTAAATCTTGGTTGATCCATGTGCTCATATCTTCAAAAAGAAAAATTAAAGGCTATGATTAAGAGGCAAAAAAGCCCACCACTTAGGAAGATGTGTAGAAAAAGGAACTTTATTTAATTTTATTTAATTTATTTCCTTTTTCAACAAAGAGAAGTTTAAGTGGGGATTTTATTTAATTAAAAGAGGGATTTTCTTTTAATTAAATAAGATTATTTTATTTAATTAAAAGGGATATTTTAATTAAATAAGATAATATTATTTAATTAAGAGAGATTTTAATTAAATAAGATAAGATAATTTAATTAAAAGAGATTTTAATTAAATAACATTATTTTATTTAATAAAAAGGGATTGTTTTCCTTTAATTAAATAAAATAATTGATGAAATGATCAAACCTTAAGAAATATTGAAATAATTGAATTAATTACGATTTGAACAAGGAAATTGATTTGAAATGAAAATATTGCAAAGCATTGATTCAGGAAATTGATAAATTGATTCTGGCCATTTGATAAATTGAAGAATGAGGGCCCATAGTCTAGGCGACCATTTTAGGGTGCATACATTAAGAGATGCCACAATTGGTGATGATAGCATTACATGGGCACAATTTGCTTCATTTCCTACTTTGCTAGCTTTGCTAGGAGCAATGATTGGAGGCCTTCTCTTACCAGATAAGAGAGGTCATGGTTTTTCAGTCAGATGGGGTTGCATTTTAGAGGATTTGACCGCTCATCCTCAGAGATTAGACTGGGGATCTTGTGTGCTAGCCCAGTTATATCATGATTTACATGAGGTGTTGTATAGGCATAGCATGGCTATATCTCCAGGTGCAGTATTGTTACAGCTATGGACCTGGGAGCATATCCTGATTAATAGACCTATATTAGCATGAGTGTGAGCTCAAGGATATCCCTACACATTTGTATATGATGTCATGATTGTCCAGCATCGTGTGGGCAAAGTTGAGTTATGGCGTCGGACTATCGACAATATTGATCAGGTCGTATGGAGACCGTACTTGGGCTATGAGGGATGGAGAGAGGATGATGATGAGCTTCCATATATGTTTTCCCCTTGGTCGATGATTGGTTGATCACCACTTTGTATAGAGAGATTCTACTTTGGGAGAGTTCTCTGTCAATTTGGCCGTGTGCAAGATATGTTGTAGGGTATGGCATTGTATGCAAGAGTATAGGCAGAGCGATCCATGTGGGGAGCTTAGGTGGATTATCATTTTTCATGTGCAGAGATCAAGCAGCCAGGCCATGTTAGATGGGATATGATGGAGCATGTGGGCGATGCAAATATGTCCGCTGAGTATCAAGAGTGGTTTTCTCATAATAGATTTACTAGATTCACGGATCTGGTGGAGCCTATTCCTAATGTTGATTAGTTGTCTGATGATGATGGAGATGGAGATGATGGTGGTGATGGTGGTGATAGACCGCAGAGGCAGAGAGTGTAGAGAGTACCTAGGGCACCTCGGGCATAGAGAGATGCAGGACCTCGGATGCGAGGTGAACATGTGAGATCTTGAGGGGGTGGTTTCAGACAGCCTAGACAGAGGTAGGTACAGGTACCGATGTAGAGACAAGTTCAGGCCATTCCAGTTGTATCTTGGGCTAGGCAGAGGTAGAGATAGGTAAAGGCAGCCAGACAAGTTCTGTTACAGGTTCCTTTACAGGGTCAGGATCAGAAAAGACCAGCATCCCCGTCGAGATAGGTTTCCCCTCAGGTAGATCCACATGTGAGTGCAACACAGGTTTAAGGTGTACCTAAGATATAGGTGATACCACAGGTTCCATTAGCACCACAGGCCCCTCAAACACCTCCAATTCCTCATATTGTTGATAGCTTAGTTCAGGATGTGAGAGGATTACAGGCAGGGATGACTGCAGTTACTGGACACTTGGATTAGGTGACTACGATGTTACAATAGTTCTTGGCTACGATGGCTCAGTTACCTACGAGTGCTAGCACAAGTCAGGCACCACCTTCCACTTAGGATAGAGCAGGTGATAGGGGTCCCGATGGGTCAGGGGATGGATCAGGTGCTGCTGGAGATGGATCAGGTGCCCTGGCTAGGTCTTGAGATAGACATAAGCTTGATATCTGGATATTATATTGATGTATCATATGGATTTTTGATCAGTACTTTGATGTATGGATCATTTTTTTGATGTATCTTTGATATACTGATTTGTTATAGACATTTGATGATGGACATTTATCTATGATGATCTTTGATTGATTTCCCTTTGATGTTGATTGGATGATGTGAGATTTCTTTATATGCATATTTATATGATATCTATGATGCACTTACTTTTTATTTATGCTATGGATGTAATTTCTTAGATTATGACATAGATATATGGATGCAAATGATGATTATACAACTATTGCTATATGATTTTGATTTTACTTTGATGTATGGTTTATGCAATGCAATGATATGGATGCAATACTTAGTGCAATGGGAAAATGAATGCAACTAGATTTTTGGATTTTGATTTATGCAACTTAGTTTATGAAATGTAATTCTAAAAGATGAAGGATAAATGACTAATGATTAATGTATCTTTCTTTTTGTTTTTCTCAAGATATGTATAAATAATGATTAATGATTAATGCTATGAATAAATGCAAAAAGATAATCTCACAAAATCGATTTGAAACCATTGAAATTTGATGTAACCCTCAAAAATGATGAACCCCCTTGTACTTGAAAAATTACTTTAAATAATGCAAGTAATCTAACATGAATATGCAATACAATGCAACTAAAGGTCACTAGCTTTTTGCAAAATAACTGCAAAAGAGATATATTTTCATCATTGAGCATTGTGGAACTCAGAGTCGATACAATCCTTACTGGTGCCACTACAACCATAAGAATATGAACATGACTTTCATCTTAGTTGGTAACCTCTTTAGGAACCTGGTACAACCCTCACTAGTTGAATGACCAACTACGGGAGTATGAATACCGGTTTCAATAGATTCAATGTGGCAAGTGGATTTTGGTATTAAGATATTAAAAATCTAAATAGACAAGGTATCCTTTTGTGTAAACAAACAAAGGTTAATCCTCCTTCCTATATGAATGTCCTCGATGGTTCTTTGATGACCATGTCCTTAGAAAAAGTCACACAAGTTAAAGAATTTCCAAAACAGTCACACAAAAGCCAAGAAAACATCATGTCTTCATCATCGCCAATCTAGTCGAAACATCATTGATTAGCTAAAAAGACATGACTCGTAAAATTCAATGAAAACTCATCAAAATTTTAAGTTTATCGTAAATGTATCAAGATTTTCAAAAAGAATTCCAAACATTCTGATCATTTAGGGTGTTGTCAATTTTTAATCCTGATAAAATAAGTCAATGAAACTCAAGGATCATGTTGTAGGATCAAACTGTTTAGGGTTGAACAATGATATCCATCAAAGGTTCCAAAATATCTCCCCTCTGAATTATGAAAATTTTCTTATGTTGTGTGACCAAAATGTAGCACTTTTGAATCTGTTTGTACCAAAATCAATGATGTTTTCCCCCAAGTGATAAATGTGATCAATGTGAAACTTAGGGCAAATGAAACCTAGAATGTAACAATGCATCTTAAAGGCTTTATTATGACTTATACACAAATGACAGATGCAATGAGTGTTAGTAATAACTGAGGGGGGTGGGGTGGGGGGTGAATTAGTGGCCTCAAAATTTATCCTTGAAACTTAACCACTAATCAATATTCCTCAAATTATTATGTCCCTACAAGATGCATGCCATGAAATAATAATAATGATTAACTGTCTGTCGGTTTTCCTTGTCAATCCTTATTCTTTCTTGATTACCGATAAGCAGTATAACTATTTACCAAAACTCAGTAAATAAGCAGAGTATATCGATAAATCCAAAAATACATATGTCAAATGTAAAATAGTAAAGTAATAAACCATAAACACATAACACATGGATTTTAATGTGAAAACCTTGTTAAGGGAAAAACCCACTGGGATCGGTACCCAAAATTTTCACTCTTCTGAAGTGAGCCCTGTTAGGAGCCAACCCTGTTAAAGGTTACAAACACACTGTTAAGTGTGACCTTGTTAGAGGATTTTATACATATAGGTTGTCAGTTTTTATCGGGCATCTAATACAACCATCCTTAAATCAGCCTCTTTCTTAGACTGTCAATAGGCATCAGGTATATTGAATGCTACTTTCATGAATCAACATTTTTGGCACTCCTTGAGATGTACCTCAATATATAGAAGATTGTTAAGTCCTGGTCGGTTAAGAGACTTGATGTTTTAATGGTGTATAGTCAGAAAATGGAAGCACTTCCATTATAGACTTGTTTATCTTTCTGAGTAAGTGGTTTGGGGTCATGACAAGCGCCTTGAATGGGTTCCTGATCTAGAGCTGGCTTTCCCCCTGTTCTGTCCCTCTTTCCACTTCTTTCCAGCCTGATTTCTGCATTCTGGACTGCAGACCTGAGATTTTGGACTTCAAGGTCAGGGTCAACCTTTTGGGTCTATGTCAACCTCGACCCTGACCTAGGTCAAGGTCAACCTTGACCTTGACCCAGGGTTTAAACTTCAGGGTCTTGCAATTTTTAGATGTCGGTCTTTGTAAAAGTTATTTTCCGCTTTCGGGTCGGTTGTTTCAGGTTCCGAAGTTTTGATTCCTAAAGTATATTTAATATAGGTCCTCTCCTAAGGGTAAAGGGTTTAATGAGAATTTGATTGTCCTGTGTTAGCCTCCTTAGAATATTGTGCCCTAGTTTCATATAAAAGGGAGCCTTCTCCTCTCATTTTCTCTAACCATCAACTAAAGGATAAGAGGTGATCAAGCAAAAGGTTCAAGCATCCATAGTTCTACATATTTTCAAGATTTCAAGATGTTCAAGTCTTCTTTTCAAGCATTCAAGTTCTCCATTGAAGATCAAGGATTCAAGCTCTCCAGCCTTTGAAGGGATTTGGTTCAAACATTCAAGATTTATCATTCAAGCCCTAGATCTAGCCATCATGATGGTGTGATCTTCCTTCAAGATCCTTTGTGCATCCTCAAGACTCTTTCATCGTCTCTTCAAGGTGGATTCCAAGCATACAATAATGGAGGTTTATGGTTTCTAAATTCCATGCTTTCATATTTACATATTTGTCTACATTTGTATTACAATTGCATATTTATTCAATATCTTAGCTTCATTGTTAGATTCAATTCTACTACTTGCTAGCATTCTTATTTCAATTATTGATTTCAAGGTTAATTCCTAAATCAGGGTTTGACTAAGGCAAACCCCTCCCCCCAACAAACAAACCTCTTTTTCTTGTAGGTACAGGTTCAGGACTGTGGATTTGAACTCAGATTTGGATACCCTTTTCAGTGAACTATCGGGATCCGTGAACAGATTTTCTGTCAAACCTGTGCAGGTCAAGGTTGACATTATTAGGTCAGGGTCAACATTTGTGGGTTAAGTTCAACCTTTTTCATAAGATGATGTCAGATCAAAAAAATATTTCTGGGTTTTGTTCGTCTCTGCGTTCTGGTTCCAGATCATACTTTAGTTTTTCCAGAAACAGAGTACAAACCTCAGAAAACAACATTTTTTGATCTATAATATTTCAAGGTTAGTGTATCTCTCCTATCCATTTCAATTCAAATCCTTAATCATTCTAAATCTATCACACATTTACATCCATTCACACACACATTTTAAGTGGGAAACCTAGGATCTCCTTCTTTATTCTTATTTCCAATAGATTGATTCACTTATGCATTGACCCTTTTTGGGTTGATCAGTTTGGATCCTTCCTTTGTGAATTTGAGAATAAAATGGAATGTCTTATTTATCCCTCCACTCTAAACATTAAATGTAAGGTGATAAGTGATTTGAGTACCAAAACACCCTTATTCTATTAACATCATTTTTCTTCCTTACATTTTGGTGAATCCGCAATAGACAACTCTTTCTCTTTGGTGTTAGATTTACATTTCATAATAGATCTTGCATGCATATATAAGTAGGTTTTATTTTATTCTCTTTCATTTATATTTCAAAATTCATAAAAATCACAAAATATCTTTAAAAATACAAAAACATTTACATTTTTCATTGTGTTCAACATGTATGATTTTTGTTTTGAATATTTTGATGAGGCTTTTGTTGCTAAAGAGGATAGATCCCCTAATGAGGTACATGGAAGTGAGGATGAAATTGGTTTGAATGAGATCTCCATTGATCCTATTCCTATTTTATCCTCCTCTAAAATCTCTTCAATTGACCTTTACCATAGAAATGAGTTAGGGGTAGATGTTAATTCTTCTCCTAATATATGTCTTTTCTATGAGCCTACTTTAGAATATAATTCTCCCCCCTTTAGGGATCAAGCTTTAGGCGCTCCTACAATGTGATTTATTGATAGGGAGGATAATACTCCTATTTGGGATGAACCTTTGGATTTGGATGTTGATTACTCTCTTCCTCATGAAGCCATTATGGATGATTCTACTTTTTGGGATGAACCCTTGGATAAAGACATTGATTTATTCCCTTCTTGTGAAGATGCTTTGATACAAGAGGGTGATTTATTAATGGATTACATATTCCTACATGATGATGACTCTTTTTCTAAAACACACTCCCCTTATGTGGACATTTTAGAGAAATAAGATAACATTATTAATACAATACCTCTAATTGGGATTCCTTCTAGTGATGAGGCATTAGCAGAAAATGATATGAAATCCCTTAATGATCTCCCTCTTAGTGATGATCCTATGGAAAATAAAGCTCCTACCCCATCTTCTCCTAGGATGTATTCCTTTATTTTCCCTTCTTGTGAATCTATCGAACATACTAATGATGACATAGTGACTACTAAAGTTTAATTGACTTGTTTTCATATGGCTTCTTGTTATGGTCATGATTATCATTTACTAGTTAAACAAGGATTCCATAATCAATGATGTACTCAACATAAACATGGAATTCAAATGCCCTTATATAATGAGGGGCATGATAACTCTTATGGATTGGGATTTAATCCTCGACAACACATCAATTATACCAATATCTCAAATAACATTTCAAAACATGATGACCCTATGAAGGAATTTTACCAAGGGGTTGTTCTACCTAAGCTCCTTTGTGTTAAGATGATTACTAGACCTAAACACAAAAAGAAAAGTAGTCTATACTTAAAGATTCTTCCTTTTTGTTTCTATCATAGATTTCATGATCACTCTAATGGATATCAAGCTTTACATTATAAAAGTAGGCAGCTCATTGATAGTAAAGTTATTTATATATCATGTGGAAATGAGTTATATTTCAATCCTATTTTCTCTAAATAACATTTATGTTCCTATTATGGAACTCCATATTATGTAAACAATGTTAGCCTAATCTTTGGGGGCTCTTGTCTTGCATAGTATTATGAGCGATATAATAGGTCCCCTTTCATCCTTTTTCCTACACTTTGGGGGGCAAGGATGCCATCCCCTTCTTTTATGTCTTCCCGGGATCCACTTTTCCCTTGGTTAAGCAATATCTATCTATTAGGTGATATCCAACATACATGAAAATTTTGGTTTGAATTAAGGATCTATGTCTTTGATTATAACCTATTTCATTGTTTGACATTGGGTTTCCATGGTTGATAAATCTCTCACCTTGGAAACTGAATAATGTGTTATCCCTCACAAGGGTTACATTTTCACTTCTTACATGATATATATTTGCTACAATATCTCTCAATATACTTTGATATATCCCTTGCATTCACCCCTGGGGGGCAAGGTATTATTTTCCTTCTTCCTCTATCTAAGGATCTACTTTCCTTATCTTAGTGGCATTTGTTTATCATATAAAATTATTTCCTTATAAAGATTTATGTTTTGACTATGGATATCCTCTTATGGGCGGTGATTGTCCTAGGTCATCATCTCTCCTTTATATTGCAAACTATGTTTTTAATAAACTCTTGTATTTGCTTTGGGTTAGAGTTTGACTCCTTCATTCCCAAGATTCCTCTACCTCTTGATTACAAGGGGCTTGATGATTGAATCTTTGTTCCCTCTTTTCTTTAGAAGATGACATTTTATCCTAGGCACTCCTCTATGGTGAAGGTCTTGTTGATAAGATATCTTCCTTTTTGAGGATTCTTTTTCCATAAGTGACATATCCATTTCACTATTATCTATGTTCTTGGATGTAAGGGTCAAGGCTCTTCACTAAGAATATGATATACATTGTTGTTAAGCTGGATATCTCCTTACCTTGTGAAGTACGTATCCTCTTTTCTCTTCCTTATCCTGCCTAGTGGGTAGTCATGATAAGGAGGGTGGCATACATAGGGTCTCCCTTGTACTATAGTTTACATTAATTTACATTTTGCAGCATGCTAAATCCTTGGTAGGTAATGCACACAAGTTGCTAAATTCTGAAGAGATATGCATTTTTACTTTTATTTTTTCTAAATCCTTGGAAGGTAATGCACACAAGTTGCTAAATCCTGAAGAGATACGCATTTTTACTTTTATTTTTGCTAAATCCTCAGAAGGTAACGCACATAAGTTGCTAAATCTTGAAGAGATACACACCCTTTTATTTTACAATATGCTAAATCCTCAAAAGGTAATGCACATAAGTTGCTAAATCCTGAATGGACATGCATTTTATATTCCATAGTGATACAAGAATATGGATCTATGGATATTTTAAAAGCCGTCAGAAGATGCATTTACAATTACAAGAATATTTTATGGGTGAACCTATTGGGCTCTCCCTCCTTGGTGATTCATAGTAAGGTGGGAATCTTACTAGGTGAGGTAATCACTTTCCCTTCTCTCTTTTTCGCTTTCATGCTAGTAGGATTAGATCATGAAGCTATGTTATCTATAGTATTATTCTTGTCTTGATTATGTAATCATGTATGTTTCCTATGATTGATTTCTATTTACTTTCATATATTTATGTATGCATGTTGAGTAAGAATCCTTGGTCTAAGGGCTCATGTCCTTGACTTAGTGATATTCTACTTTGTTGCGATCCACCATTGTCTTTCTTCTAACTTTACTGTGAGCATGTTTGATTTCCATACTACCGCTAAAGTGGGGGCTAAATGTATAGTCAGAAAATGGAAGCACTTCCATTGTAGACTTGTTTAGCCTTCCGAGTAAGTGGTTTGGGGTCATGACAAGTGCCTTGAATGGGTTCTTGATCTAGACCTGGCTTTCCCCCTGTTCTGTCCCTCTTTCCACTCCTTTCCAGCCTGATTTCTGCATTCTGGACTGCAGACCTGAGATTCTGGACTTCAAGGTCAGGGTTGACCTTTTGGGTCTATGTCGACCTCAACCCTGACCTAGGTCAAGGTCAACCTTGACCTTGAACTAGGTCAAGGTCAACCTCGACCTTGACCCGGGGTTCAAACTTTGGGGTCTTGCAATTTTCAGATGTCGGTCTTTGCAAAAGTTATTTCCCGCTTCTGGGTCGGCTGTTTGAGGTTCTGAAGTGTCAATTCCTAAATTATATTTAATATAGGTCCTCTCCTAAGGGTAAAGGCTTTAATAAGAATTTAATTTTCCTATGTCAGCCTCCTTAGAAGATTGTGCCCTAGTTTCATATAAAAGGGAGCCTTCTCCTCTCATTTTCTCTAACAATCAACTAAAGGATAAGAGTCGATCAAGCAAAAGGTTCAAGCATCCATAGTTCTACATGTTTTCAAGCTTTCAAGATGTTCAAGTCTTCCTCTCAAGCATTCAAGTTCTCCATTGAAGATCAAGGATTCAAGCTCTCAAGCCTTTGAAGGGATTTGGTTCAAACATTCAAGATTTATCATTCAAGCCCTAGATCTAGCCATCATGATGGTGTGATCTTCCTTCAAGATCCTTTGTGCATCCTCAAGACTCTTTCATCATCTCTTCAAGGTGGATTCCAAGCATACAATCATGGAGGTTTATGGTTTCTAAAGTCCTTGCTTTCATATTTACATATTTGTCTACATTTGTATTACAATTGCATATTTATTCAATATCTTAGCTTCATTATTAGATTCAATTCTACTACTTGCTAGCATTCTTATTTCAATTATTGATTTCAAGGTTAATTCCTAAATTGGGGTTTGAATAAGGCAAACCCCTCCCCCCAACAAACAAACCTCTTTTTCTTACAGGTATAGGTTTAGGATTGTGGATTTGAACTCAGATTTGGATACCCTTTTCAGCGAACTATCGGGATCTGCAAACAGATTTTCTGTCAGACTTGTATAGGTCAGGGTCAACATTATTGGGTTAGGGTCAACATTTGTGGGTCAAGGTTGACCTTTTTCATAAGACAGTGTCGTATCAGAAAAATATTTCTGGGTTTTGTTCATCTCTGCGTTCTGGTTCCAGATCATACTTTAGTTTTTCCAGAAACATAGTACAGACCTCAGAAAATAGCATTCTTTGATCTACAATATTTCAAGGTTATTGTATCTCTCCTATCCATTTCAATTCAAATCCTTAATCATTCTAAATCTATCACACATTTACATTCATTTCAAAACACATTTTAAGAGGGAAACCTAGGATCTCCTTCTTTATTCTCATTTCCAATAGATTGATTCATTTATGCATTGATCCTTTTTGGGTCGATCAATTTGGATCCTTCCTTTGTGCATTTGAGAATAAAGGGGAATGTCTTATTTATCCCTCCACTCTAAACATTAAATGTAAGGTGATAAGTGATGTGAGTATCAAAACACTCTTATTCTATTAACATCATTTTTCTTCCTTACAAATGGTTAAACTGAAACACTATGACCTGTTCATATTACAACTTTTAATTGTAGATTTTCATATCTATTTAATTACATTACCTCTCTGACCAATGTATCAATTCAATCCTTGTGCTCCATACTTTCTACTCTGTGATGTTGTGCTCATTGTTCATTGGTGTCTGCAGAATTCCTTAGCTCTCCTTCAACTTGTTTGATCAGTACTGCATGAAGTTGTTCTTCATCAGTTTCTCTTCAGCATCCTCTTTCTATTCACTCCCCTTAATCCCCTTTTCTCACTCTTTGAAAATGAATTAAGCTTGTCTCTTAAATATAAATGATATTCATTGTTTCTTGATTCTTGATTCTTGGTGTGATAAACAATCCAGCCAATTAGATTTAAATCATAACTCCTGATTTGTCTCGTAGATATCTTCTTGCAAACTATAAAAATCAGCTTTAAATCAATCACTTATCTCTGGTCGAATAAAACAAAGTAAACAACTAGTTAAGTCTATCTTTAGCTCTTCCAGCTAGTTATTTTGTCATTTTCTGAACTCTCTTCTTCTGTCAGTCATAACTGTAGTTAGTTGTTGGTGACAACTAACTGTTCCATCAGTGAGAGTCCAGTTAGCTTCATGATCTTCGTCTGTTGGGAAACACTGTATTTTCTTCCATTGGGTTACTCTGTGCTTTGCTCATCGAGAAACACTGTAACTCTGCTCGTTGGTAATGCTGTGCATTTCCTTCATCGGGTATCACTGTGAATTTGTTCTTTTTCTCTGTCTATCAGGTGCACTTCATCAGTGCATGCAGTCACATGGTGAATACTTGACTTGTATACATTACTGATAGCATAGCCTTGGTTCTCTGAAGTCTTTGGCATTATGTACATGACCGTACAAATGATATCAAGTTGACATCAATGACAATACAATCCATTAACTGATTTAATGACTTGCATTATCTTCAACTTAACATTATCAAACATTCAATCAGTTACCTTTCATCAATATCTCCCTTTGGCATTGATGGAAACATACTATATTATCACACTATACTATTTCTAATACAATATGAAATACATCAATTGAGATTCATCAAACTACCAAACATTTTGTTCTTATAACCGATAAAAATGTCTGACCATTAGTAAGCTCTATTTTAGCTTAAATTTGATTCTTGCAGTTCTTTATCTTTCTTCTTCTGATGTGTTGTGTTCTCTCCTTGTGTCAATTTCTCTCCTATGACTGTTCTTCTTTTGTCAGCAACTCTCCCTTTGTATACTCTTTCATACAATCTTTCTCCTTAAGGATATAATCTCTCCCTATTGGAGTAATGTGATAATGGATAATCTTTCTCCCTTTTCTGAAGAATGTGATAATATGGATAATCTCTCTCCCTTTGACAGTAATGTCAAACAAAGTTTTTACAAATATCTGACATTAATGTCAAGCAATATTTTTCTCTATCCGTAACATATTCCTTGAATTTCCCTTATCCATCAACAATACAACAATATGTTCTGGTGCTTGGTGATGATATATACCTGTCTGTATATAGATGTAGCTTTGAAGTTCATCTTTTTGCTTGCATCAACATGAATTATATTATGATAATATGTAGGCTGATGCAACCTTCTAGTCATTTTACTGACTAGTAGACAAGGGTTTGCCCCTAGTGTTTCCCTAGATTATTCAAATGTATCCTTGGGCAGTGGCTTGGTGAAGATATCAGCTAATTGTTCTTTGGATTACACATACTAAAGTATCACCTCTTTTGCTTGAACTTGTTCTCTTAAATAATGATACTTGATTGAAATGTGTTTAGTCTTAGCATGCATGACTAGGTTCTTGGAAATGTTTATTGCACTGGTATTATCACAATAGATAATCACCAGTTCTAAGATCTTCATATGCATACCTTCCAGTAACTATTTGATCCATGCAATATTTGAGCAATTTGCAGCAGTAACAACATACTCTGCTTCTGCAGTAGACTGAGAGATGCATCCTTGCTTCTTGCTAATCCATGTGACAAGTCTGTCACCCATAAAGAATGCTCCTCCAGTTGTGCTCTTTCTATCATCAATGATTCCAGCCCAATTAGCGTTGGTAAACACCTTAAGTTCAAATTTGCCTTCTCTTCTATACTATAAGCCATATTCTTTGGTATTCTTAAGATATCTTAGAATTCTTTTCACAATAGTCATATTTGATTCTCTAGGATTAGCAGAAAATCTTGCAACTATTCCTACTGCATGTGCAATATCTGGTTTTGTGTGTACAACATACATGAGTTTGCCTATCATTAATCTATACAAAGTCTGATTTACCTCTGATGTCTTGTCCTCCTTTTTCAACTTACATCTAGTAGCCATTGGTGTTCCAACTGGTTTGGACTCTTCCATCTTGAATATTTTCAGGACCTCTTTAATGTATTTGGACTGTGTAATGAAAATACCTTCATCTTGTTGCATGATCTGCAGACCAAGAAAGAACTTGATCTCTCAGAACATAGGCATCTCAAACTCTTTGCTCATCTCATTAGCAAATGATTTGCATATCATATCATTGCCTCCAAATATGATGCCATCAATAAATATTTCAGCATTCAACATGTTAGCATCAATATCTTCTTTTAAGTAAAGATTACTATTTTGACTAGTCCTTACAAATCCAATACTTATAAGATAGGAATGAATTCATTCATACCAGGCTCTAGGAGCTTGTTTCAATCTATACAAGGCTTTGTGAAGTCTACATACCATATTTCTCTTGTCTGGATCTACAAACCCTTCTAGTTGCTCAATGTATACCTCTTCTTCAAGTATTCCATTTAGGAATGCTGACTTGACATCTATTTGATATACCTTGAATCCTTTGAATGCAGCATAAGCAAGCAGTATTCTTACACCTTCTAGCCTAGCAACATGTGCAAAGGTCTCTCCATAGTCAATACCTTCCTCTTATGCATACCCTTTGCATACTAGTCTTGCTTTGTTTCTTGTGACTTCTCCATTCTCATTTAGCTTATTCCTAAATATCCATTTTGTACTGATGACATTTTTATCATCTGGTCTTGGCACAAGTGACCATGTCTTGTTTTTCTCAATCTGTTCAATCTCATCATTCATAGCACTTATCCATTCTTCATTATCAAGTGCAGCATTGACATATTTTGGCTCAAACTCACAAATTAAACAATTTGTGTTTACAGACTCACTTCTTGTTCTTGTACCAGCTTTCTTATCTCCAATGATCTAGTCCTATGGATGATTCCTTCTGACATATCTTGCAAGTATAGGTTCAATCTTCTATCTATCATTATGATTATCATTTTGTCCTTCATTTTTTTCTCCATCACCTTGTGCATCATCTTGAGCAATATTTTGATCGTCGGTATTTGCAACCTGATGCTCGGGTGCAATGATCTATTTCTCAGGAGCTCCACATTGTTGGTCGGGTAGATTTTTTGGTTCTTCATTGTAAGTGAACCTATTGTAGTCCTTTGGTTCTTTAGTGCTTTCCTTTTCATTCTTCTCTACAAATTCATCTATCTTTATATTTGCACTTTCAACAATTTTGTTAGAGGCTTTGTTTAGACATTTATAAGCCTTGCTCTTGGTAGAATACCCTAGAAAAATTTCTTCATCACTCTTGGAGTCAAGTTTTCCATTTCTATCATCTTTTAAGACATAACATTGACTACCAAATTTTTTGAAATAACTCACATTGGGTGTGTATCCATACCAAAGCTCATAAGGTGTCTTTCTTCAATTGTACTCTGTCCAATGTGTAAACAACAGTATTGATAGCTTCCCTCCAAAAGATTTGGGTGATGCCTTTCTCTATCATCAGTGTTCTTGCATAATCAACTATGGATGTGTTCCTTCTTTCAGCAATTCCATTCTACTGTGGTGTTCTTGGTGTAGAGACCTGTCTTTTGATTCCATGCTCATTAGAAAAGTTAGTGAACTCATCTAAAATAAATTCCCCTCCTCTATCTTATCTTAAGCATTTTAACTCCTTACCAATTTGTTTCTCAACCATTGCTTTGTACCATTTAAACATCTTAAATGCTTTTGATTTATCTTTTAGAAACATAACTATCATCATTCTAGAAAAGTCATCAACAAAGAGAATAAAATATCTATCTCCATAATAACTCTTTGTCCTCATCAGTCCACATAAATCAGTATGGACTAACTCTAGAATTGCATCAGATGTATGGGTTTTGTTTTTAAAACTAGACTTTGTCATTTTACTTTTTTGACAATTCTTACACATGATGTTGTCAGGCTTGGTCATCATTGGTAAGCCTCTGACATTCCTCTTTTTGCTAATCTTTATCATGTTGTCAAAATTTACATGATCCAATTGTTTGTCCCATAACCATATGTCTTCGTTTGTAGCAATCAAACAAGTCATGTCAGTATCATTCAGATAGAACAAATTACCTTTTGTTTGCTCATCGATACCAATCAGATTTCCTGACTTATTGAAGATCTTTGCCTTCTTATTCTCAAGTGCTACTGTATGACCTGAATTATTCAACTGAGAAACACTCAATAGATTATAATTCAATCCATTTACCAAATAAGCATTTTCACATTTTATCTAGTTGTTTAACATTATTGTTCCTCTACCTTCAACTAGACAAGGTGTATCATTACCCATTCTCATCGATCCACCATTGTAGTATTCAAAAGTCTCAAACTTTTGCTTGTCACCGGTCATATGGTGAGTGCAGCTACTATCTATGATCCAAACATCATTTTTACCAACTTTAGATGAGAGTTGTTTCTACATACCTTTCTTCATCATCATCTGAATCATCTTTTATTGCTACAAACACCATCTCAATGTCTTCATCAGATTCAGTGTTGGTGTCATCATCTTTGCATTTAGCTAGGTAACTAGCTTTCTTTCCTTTTTCCTTATAGTCTCGGGTATCTCTTCTTTCTTATTGTCGGTAGCTTCTGTAATCACCTCTGTCAGATTTCTTCTCAAAAAATCTGTCATTACTTCTGTCATCTTTTCTTCTATTAGTACATCTTGCAGCAAAGTGTCTGATCTCTTTGCAATTAAAATAAATAAGTGGTAATTTACCTTTGTATTTACCTTTGCCTCTCTGCATTCTTCTAGCCATAAGAGCTTCAATTTCATCAAGATCATCCTCTTCACTTTCACCATCACTATCTTTTCTCATAGTGTTTTTATGACTTGATCTATTTATTTTCATAGAAGTTTTGAATGTCAAATCTATGCTTGGTAAGACACTATTATAAAAGTTATTCATCTCAAATGAAATCAGTCTTCCAATCAAAATATCTAGAGTAACATTGCTATTTGCTACTGCTCTCATTTCTTGAATGGTAGATACTCTAATAGCATAAGTAGGCAATAAGGTTCTTAGAATTTTACTTACCACTATGTCTTCTTCAAGTACACCTCCAACTCCTCAGATAGAATTGACTACTTCTTTGATTCTTGTGCTATACTGAGTGATGTTTTCACCTTCATTCATTTTGAGATCATCAAACTTTCCTCTAAGGCTTTCTTCTTTGGCTCTCAAAACATTTTTGTCACCACCATGTTCAAGCTTCAATTTGTCTCACATCTGCTTTGCAGTCTTGTAGGTTTTGACATCTTCAAATTTAGCATCAGAGAGTGAGGAAGCAAGTTCTATAATCATGCCATTGTGTTCATGCTTCTCTCTCATTTGTTCAACTGTTGGTGCTCTTGTGGGCAACACATATTCGGTATCTAAGTATTGAGTAACATCATTACCAATACCTGATAAGTGGAGTCTTATTCTGCTTTGTCATGAAGAAAAATTATCTTTGTTCATCTTGGGCACATCTCATCTGTTCATCTTGTGATATTTAGCTTAGGTCTTGAAACCTTCCTTTCTAAGCACACAAGCTCTGATACCAATTGTTAGTAATAACTGAGAGGGGGGGGAGGGGGGGGGGGGGAATTAGTGGCCTCAAAATTTATCNGGGGGGGGGTGAATTAGTGGCCTCAAAATTTATCCTTGAAACTTAACCACTAATCAATATTACTTAGATTATTATGTCCCTATAATATGCATGCCATGAAATACTAATAATGATTAACTATCTATTAGTTTTCCTTGTCAATCCTTATTCTTTCTTGATTACCGATAAGCAATATAACTATTTATCGAAACTCAGTAAATAAGAAGAGTATACCAATAAATCCATAAATGCATATGTGAAATGTAAAATAGTAAAGTAGTAAACCATAAACACATAACATATGGATTTTAATGTGAAAACCCTATTAAGGGAAAAACCATTGGGATTGGTACCCCAAATTTTCACTCTTTTGAAGTAAGCCCTGTTAGGAGCCAACCCTGTTAAAAGTTACAAACACACTGTTAAGTGTGACCTTGTTAGAGGATTTTATACATATAGGTTGTCACTTTGTATCGGGCATCTAATGTTGCCATCCTTGAATCAACCTCTTTCTTAAATTGTCAATAGGCATCGGCCATATCCAATACTACTTTCACGAATAAACCTTTTTGGCACTCCTTGAGATGTACCTCAATATATAGAAGAATGTTAAGTCCTACTCGGTTAAGAGACTTGATGCTTCAATGGTTAAACTGAAACACTATGACCTGTTCATATTGCAACTTTGAATTGCAGATTTTCAGATCTATTTAAGTACATTAACTCTCTGACCAATGTATCAATTCAATCCTTCTGCTCCATACTTTCTGTTCTATGATGCTATGATCACTATTCATCAGTGTCTTGGCTCTCCTTCAACTTGTTTGATCAGCACTGCATGAAGTTATTCTTCATCAGTTTCTCTTCAGCATCCTCTTTCTATTCACTCCCCTTAATCCCCTTTTCACACTCTTTGAAAATGAATTAAGCTTGTCTCTTAAATAGACATGATATTCATTGTTTCTTGAGTCTTGATTCTTGATTCTTGGTGTGATAAATAATCCAACCAATTAGATTTAAAGCATAACTCTTGATTTGTCTTGTAGATATCTTCTTGCCAAATGTACAAATTACCTTTAAATCAATCACTTATCTCTGGTCGAATAAAACAAAGTAAACAATCAGTTAAGTCTATCTTTAGCTTTGCCAGCTAGCTATTTTGTCATTTTTTGAACTCTCTATTTCTTTCGGTCACAGTTGTAGTTAGTTGTCGGTGACAACTGACTGTTCCTTTGGTGAGACTCCAGTTAGCTTCATGATCTCCATTCGTCGAGCAACAATGTATTTTCTTCCATCGGGTTACTCTGTGCTTTTCTCATCGGGCAACACTGTAACTCTACTTATCAATAATGTTGTGCATTTCCTTCATCAGGTATCACTGTGACTTTGTTCTTTTTCTCTATCCGTCGGGTGCACTCCGTCGGTGTATGCAGTCACTTGGTGAATACTTGACTTGTATGCATTATTGATAGCATAGCCTTGGTTCCTTTGGTTCTCTAAAGTCTTTGGCATTATGTACATGATCATACAAATGATATCAAGTTGACATCAATGAAAATACAATCCATTAACTGATTTAATGACTTGCATTATCTCCAACTTTACATTATCAAACATTCAATCAGTTACATGTCATCAATGAGGATATAGACAAATGAGATGGTGAAAGGCAATATGTACAAATGCGACTAGGAAAGACCTAAGGGAAAAAAGGTGTATGTTGCCAGGTTTTCACCTTTTGGGATTATTGCTCTTTTTCTCTTTTTTTGCTACCAAGGCGCCTATTGCTAGGTTTTCACCAAGGCACTTTTTTGCTTTTTCCAATTTTTTTTTCTTTTTATTTTTTATTTATCATCAAGGCGCCTATTTGCTAGGTTTTCACCAAGACAACATTTTTTATTTTTCAATGTTTTTTATTTCTTCATGCTTAATTTTCTCCTTTTTCTGATTTTTCATGCTTTTCCAATGTTTTTGACTTTTTGATCTTTTTGATTTGTTTGTATTTTGACCTTTTCTCCTTTTTTTTTGGATTTTTACTTTTTTATCATGTACAAAGAAGATGCTAACTCATCTGATTTCCTCCTCTGATACTCTTTCCTCAGATACTCTCATCTAATTAGGTATGAAACCTCTTTAAATGGATGCTATTAATGGGTTCTTGTAACTCATCCCCTTCATAATCAGCTAGTTTGTATGTTCCCATTCTAAAAGAAGAAACAATTACAAAAGGACCAAGCCAATTTTCTTCCCATTTTCCTTTCTTTTCCCTATCTGCTTGATTTTTAGGGTTTTCTCTTAACACTAAGTCTCCCACTTGAAAGAATCTTGGTTTGATGTGCTTGTTGTAGTTTCTTGAAATTCGATTCTGATACACTTTCAAATGATCAAATGCTTGTGTTTGATGTTCCTCCAACAATTCCAATTGTTGAAGTTGGGCAACCCTATAATCCTCATCTATGATTAATCCATGTAGTGACACCCTTAAGGATGGTATTTCAACTTCTAAGGGTAGAACAACTTTGGCCCCATAAACCAAGGAAATGGTGTAGCTCCTATTGGTGTACAGATGCTAGTTCTATAGGCCCACAATGTCGGGTTTATCTGAATATGCCAATCTCTTCCTGACTTATCAACCGATCTCTTCAATATTTTGAGGATATTCTTGTTTGTAGCTTTGGTTTGTCCATTACCTTGAGGATTGTAAATGGAGGAAGAATGGTGAATAATATGAAATGTCTCACAAAGTTCATCCACGTCTTTGTTTTTGAATTATTTTCCATTATCCGTAATGATGGTATGAGAAATACCATATTAACAAATAATGTGATTAAGGATAATCATGGATATTTGCTTTCCTGTGGCAGTTGTCAAAGGAATGACCTCTACCCACCTAGTGAAATATTCCATCGTTGTAAGGATATACTTATGTCCATTAGAAGATGGTGGGTAAATCATGCCAATTAGATCAAAACCCCATTGATAAAATTTCCATGGTGTGACAAAAGGATGTAATTCTTGCGTAGGTGCATGGATCACGTCGCCGTGATATTGGCATTTAGCACAAACTTTCACAAATTGACAAGCATCTTTTTCTGAGGTTTTCCAAAAATACCCCATGCGAAGGATTTTCTTTGCTAAATTTAATCCACTATAATGTGACCCACAAATCCCCTTGTAGACATCTCTTAAAGCTAACCTCGATTCCTCTGCCTCTAGACATCTAAGGAGTGTTCCTTCAAGACCCTTACGATATAATGCATCATATAGGATGGTATAACAAGCCGATTGTCTTATGAAATGTCATTTTTGGGCTCGGGTTTGGTCCAAAGGTAAGGTTTGGTTTTTAAGATAAGTATAAATTGGTCTATACCAAGGTGAGTTATGTCCATTAAGAAGGGAAATAATTTGGGTATCAGGTAAATCAAATGCTGGTTTTGCCAACTCTTCCAACAAGAATTCGTACCTCGCATTCTGATCAGGCATTTGGAGTAATGAAGCTAAGGTATCCATTGCATTGGTTTCTCTATTTTTGTCTCTTGGAATGTTCTCAAAGGTAATCAAAGAAAAATATTTCTTCCAATCATCCACCATCCATTTACATGGCATCAAATTTTCATCTTTGGTATTGTATTCATCATTGATTTGGTTGATGACTAATTGAGAGTCTCCATAAACTTGTAATTTTGTGACATTCCATTCCAAAGCCATTTTGAGACCTATGACCAAAGCTTCATATTCAACAATATTATTTGTGCAAGGAAAAAATAGTTTGTAAGATTTTGGAATTGTGCAACCTTCAGGTATTATCAATAAAATTCCTACCCCTGAACCACTTTGAGTATAGGATCCATCAAAATATAAAGTCCATGTCCTTACTTCCACATTAACAATCTCTAAATCAGGAAATTCCACTTTAATTGGATGTGTAGACTCTAAAGGATGTTCGGCCAACTGATCAACAATGACTTGTCCCTTGATTGTTTTCCTATCCACGTACTGAATGTCAAACTCACTAAGTACCATCACCCACTTTGCAATTCTTCCTGTTAGGGCTGTTTTACTAAGTAGATCAAAGGATCAATCTTGGTAATTAACTTTAATTTATACATCAACATGTAATGTCTAAGCTTTTGAGAGGCAAACACTACAGCTAGGCAAGCCCTTTCCATGAAGCTATAGTTCAATTCATACTTTATCAATGTTCTACTCAAGTAGTAAATGGCTCTTTCTTTTCCTTCATTGTCTTCTTGTGCCAATAGGACACCTAAAGATTTTTCCGTTGCTGATATGTAAAGTAACAAAGTTTTGCCTTTAATAGGTGACATTAAGATGGGTGGATTCACCAAGTATGTTTTTGTAAGATAAAATATGGTGGTTGTATATATATAAGTATGTATGTATTGGGGGGTTGATTTGATGGATGTTAATTGAATATTCTATCTTACGAAAATGTAAAGGGGGATGGAATTAGATGTGTTTATTGAGAAGATATAATGTATTAAGAATGATAGATTGATTTTCCTAGAATGTACTGAATCCCTTAACCTTAATTGAGTTATATTGATTAAGTATAGCAATTGTAATTAAGGAGAAGATAAGATGTTCCCTTTTTACCCTCAAATGCACAAATGGGAGATCCAAGTTGATCAACCCAAGAGAAGGGTTGATGCACAAATGAATCAACTATTTGGAAAGGAGAATAACAAAGGAGATACCTTAAATTATATTAATTATATGTATAGAAATGATATATGACAGTAATTGAAGAGATAGGTGAAATGCACTAACCTTGAAATATTGCAGATCAAAGAATGCTATTTTCTGAGGTCTATAGACTATTTCTGGAAAAACTGATAGTTGATACCAAACCAAAATGCAGAGATGAACAAAACCTAGAAATCATTTTCCGTTTCAATGTCATCTTATGAAAAAGGTTGACCTTGACCCACAAATATCAACCCTGGCCCAATAATGTTGACCCTGACCTACACAGATCTGAAAGTGACTTTGTTCACGGATCCTGAAAGTTTGCTGAAAAGGGTATCTAGATCTGGGTTCAAATCCACTGTTCTGTACCTGTACCTACAAGAAAAAGGAGATTGTTTTGTTTTGGGGGAGGGGTTTGCCTTATTTAAACCCTGATTTAGGAATTAACCTTGAAATTAATAAAGTACAGAATGCTAACAAGTAGTAGAATTGAATCTAACAATGAAGCTATGATACTCAATAGATATGTAATTGAAATTTGAATGTATGCAAGTATGTAAGTACGAAAGCATGAACTCAATATGAACCATAAACCTCCATGATTGTATGCTTGAAATAAACTTTGAAGAGATGATGAAAGATTCTTGAAGAGGCACAAAGAATCTTGAAGGAAGATCACACCACCATGATGGCTAGATCTAGGGTTTTGATGATGAATCTTGAATGTTTTCACCTAATCCCTTCAAAGGCTTGAGAGCTTGAATACTTGATCTTTAATGGAGAACTTGAATGCTTGAGGAGAATACTTGAACACCTTGAGAACTTGGAAATGAATGCTTGAAACTTCTCTTGATCACCTAGTTGATAATTCGTAATGCTTCCAATAGAGGACTTAGAGAAAATGAGAGAGAAAGCTTCCCTTTTATATGAAATTAGGGCACAATCTTCTAAGGAGGCCTACATAGGAGAATTAAATTCCCATTAAAGCCTTTACCCCTAGGAAAGGACCTATATTAAATATAATTTAGGAATCAATGCTTCAAAACCCGAAACAACCGACCCGAAAGTGGGAAAAATAAATTTTTGATGAGCCCCGACAGCCGACAAGCTTCCTGATTTTAAAGGGGGACCCAGGTCAGGGTCGAGGTTGACCCTGATCCAGGGGGTCAGAACCCCTAGAAAATATGCCAGGTGGGGTAGGAGGTTCCCAAAGAGGCCCAATCAGGGTCCTAAACCAACACAAAAGCATGAGACGATGTAGAAACAGGATGATGATATGGTAGAGGTCAAAAACATCCCCTAAGGAGGGCTAAACACTCTTAACATGGAAGTGATTCCATTTTAAGATGATACATTAAGCCCCCACTTTAGCGGGAGTACAGAAATTGAATATGCTCATGATAAAGTTTAGAGGAAAAGAATCCTAGTGGATTGCAACGAGATAGAATATCACTAAGTCAGGGATATGAGCCCCCAAACCAAGGATTCTAACTCAACATACATACATAAAGATATTGAAATAAAGAGTGATCAATCATAGAAAACATACATGACTACATAAGTAAGACAAGAACAACACTATAGATAACATAGCTTCATGATCTAATCCTACTAGCATGAAAGCGAAAGAAAGAAAAGAGACAGTGATTACCTCACCTAGTAAGATGCCCACCTTACTATGAATCACCAAGGAGGGAGATCCCCCAACAGGTTCACCCATAAATTGTGCTTGCAATTGTAAATGCGTCTTCTAACGGCTTTTGAAAATATCCATAGATTAACATTCTTGTATCACTATGGAATGTAAAATGTGTGTCCATTTAGGATTTAGCATATTGTAATAAAAAGGGTGCGTGTCCATTCAGGATTTAACAACTTGTGTGCATTACCTTTCGAGGACTTAGCATATTGTAATAAAAAGGGTGCGTGTCTTTTCAGGATTTAGCAACTTATGTGCGTTACCTTCCAAGGATTTAGAAAACATAAAAGTAAAAATGCGTGTCTCTTCAGGATTTAGCAACTTTTGTGCATTACCTTCCAAGGATTTAGCAAACATAAAAGTAAAAATGTGTCTCTTCAGGATCTAGCAACTTGTGTGCGTTACCTTCCAAGGATTTAGAAAACATAAAAGTAAAAATGTGTGTCTCTTCAGGATTTAGCAACTTGTGTGCATTACCTTCCAAGGATTTAGAAAACATAAAAGTAAAAATGCGTGTCTCTTTAGGATTTAGCAACTTGTGTGAGTTACCTTCCAAGGATTTAGCAAACATAAAATTAAAAATGTGTCTCTTCAGGATTTAGCAACTTGTGTGCCTTACCTTCCAAGGATTTAGCAAACATAAAAGTAAAAATGTGTCTCTTCAAGATTTAGCAACTTGTGTGCGTTACCTTCCAAGGATTTAGCATGTTGTAAAATGTAAATAAGTGAAAATTATAGTACAAGGGAGACCCTATATATGCCCCCCTCCTTATCATGGCTACCCACTAGGCAGAATAAGGAAGAAGAAGGAAGGATACCTACTTCACAAGGTAAGGAGATATCCCACTTAACAACAATGTATACCATAATCTTAGCGAAGAGTATTGACCCTTACATCTAAGAGCATAGATAATCGTGAAATGGATATGTCACTTATGGAAAAAGGATCCTCAAAGAGGAAGAGATCTTATCAACAAGAGCCCTACCAGAGAGGAGTGCGTAGGATAAAATGTCATCTTTGAAAAAGCAAGAGGAACCCAAGATTCAACCATCAAGCCCCTTGCAAATAAAGAGGATGAGGAATCTTGGAATGAAGGATAACAAACTCTAACCAAAAAGCAAGGGCAAGAGTTTATAAAGACCATAATTTTATCAATAAAGAAGAGGTAATGACCTAGGACATTCACCTCTCAAATAAGAAGGTGTCCACGGTCAAAACATAGATCTTTATAAGGAAAATAATGTTTGCAATATAAAAAAATGCCACTAAGCTAAGGAAAGTAGATCCTTAGATAGGGGTAGAAGGAGATAATACCTTGCCCCCCAGAGATGATTGCAAAGGATAT
Source organism: Thuja plicata (assembly GCA_018584345.1). Lineage (NCBI taxonomy): Eukaryota > Viridiplantae > Streptophyta > Pinopsida > Cupressales > Cupressaceae > Thuja > Thuja plicata. The sequence continues at coordinate 288,779 of MU224268.1, forward strand.
ATCAAATTATATTAAAGTTATAAGAATAAGAGATATCCGTACAAAACAAATGTCCTAGAAGGAATATCATGAGTGTAGGAAGTTATAAGGATAGAATGCAGAGAAAATAACCAATTATACTCAAAGCCATATTGATGCTAAGAATATAATGGATCCTCTAAGACTGTAATAGAATACCTCTTGCCCCCCAGTTTAAGAGACAAGAGGAGAAACATAGTCTAACTTGTAGAAGAAGAAGGGGAATACCCTATGTCAAAATTATGGAGAAATTATAGTACCACTCAGGAATAAGATATAATTCCACGAGAAGCTCTATCTCTAACATATAATTTGAAATGCACACAATCAGAAAGTAAATGTTCACCAAAATGTAAGATAAAATATGGTGGTTGTATATATACAAGTATGTATGTATTGGGGGGTTGATTTGATGGATGTTAATTGAATATTCTATCTTACGAAAATGTAAAGGGGGATGGAATTAGATGTGTTTATTGAAAAGATATAATGTATTAAGAATGATAGATTGATTTTCCTAGAATGTATTGAACCCCTTAACCTTAATTGAGTTATATTGATTAAGTATTGCGATTGTGATTAAGGAGAAGATAAGATGCTCCTTTTTTACCCTCAAATGCACAAATGGGAGATCCAAGTTGATCAACCCGAGAGAAGGGTTGATGCACAAATGAATCAACTATTTGGAAAGGATAATAACAAAGGAGATACCTTAAATTATATTAATTATATGTATAGAAATGATATATGATAGTAATTGAAGAGATAGGAGAAATGCACTAACCTTGAAATATTGCAGATCAAAGAATGTTGTTTTCTGAGGTCTATAGACTCTTTCTGGAAAAACTGACAGTTGATACCGAATCGAAACACAGAGATGAACAAAACCCAGAAATCATTTTTTGTTCTAATGTCTTCTTATGAAAAAGGTCAACCTTGACCCACAAATGTGAACCCTGACCCAATAATGTCGACCCTGACCTGCACAGATCCAAAAGTGACTTTATTTGCGGATCCTGAAAGTTTGCCAAAAAGGGTATCCAGATCTGGGTTCAAATCCATTGTTCTGTACCTATACCTGCAAGAAAAAGGAGATTCTTTTGTTGTGGGGGAGGGGTTTGCCTTAGTCAAACCTCGATTTAGGAATTAACCTTGAAATCAATAAAGTACAGAATGCTAACAAGTAGTAGAATTGAATCTAACAATGAAGCTATGATACTCAATAGATATGTAATTGAAATTTGAATGTATGAAAGTATGTAAGTATGAAAGAATGAACTCAATATGAACCATAAACCTCCATGATTGTATGCTTGAAATCCACTTTGAAGAGATGATGAAAAATTCTTGAAGAGGCACAAAGGATCTTGAAGGAAGATCACACCACCATGATGGCTAGATCTAGGGTTTGGATGATGAATCTTGAATGTTTGCACCTAATCCCTTAAAAGGATTTAGAGCTTGAATCCTTGATCTTCAATGGAGAACTTGAATGCTTGAGGAGAAGACTTGAACACCTTGAGAACTTGGAAATGGATGCTTGAAACTTCTCTTGATCACCTAGTTGATAATTCGTAATGCTTCCAATAGAGGACTTAGAGAAAATGAGAGAGAAAGCTTCCCTTTTATATGAAATTAGGGAACAATCTTCTAAGGAGGCCTACATAGGAGAATTAAATTCCCATTAAAGCCTTTACCCCTAGGAAAGGACCTATATTAAATATAATTTAGGAATCAATGCTTCAAAACCCGAAACAGCCGACCCAAAAGCGGGAAAACTAAATTTTTGATGAGCCCCAGCAGCCGACAAGTTTCCTGATTTTAAAGGGGGACCCAGGTCAGGGTCGAGGTTGACCCTGACCCAGGGGGTCAGAACCCCTATAAAATATGCCAGGTGGGGTAGGAGGTGCCCGGAGAGGCCCAATCAGGGTCCTGAACCAACACAGAAACATGAGATGATGCAGAAATAGGATGATGATATGGTAGAGGTCAAAAACATCCCCTAAGGAGGGCTAAATTATCTTAACATGGAAGTGCTTCCATTTTAAGATGATACAATTTTTAACAATGTGAAAGCTTTGTCACACTCTTCATCCCATGTAAAAATAGTGTCTTTATGTAGCAACCTTGTGAATGAATGACATTTTTCCGCCAATTGGGAGATGAACCTCCTTATAGATTAAAGTATTCCTTTAAGAGACCTCATTTGGATAATATTCTTAGGAATTTTCATGTCCATTATTGCTTTTACTTTCTCAGGATCTACTTCAATGCCTTTTGCAGAAACAATGTAACCTAAGAGTTTGCTGGATTGTACCCCAAAAGCACACTTCTTTAGATTAAGTCTCACTTTGAATTGTTCTAGCCTTGTGAAGATCTTGTCTAATATTGGTAAGTGATCTTTTCTTTCATGTGATTTTACTAGAATATCATCCACATAGTCTTCTAAAAAGGTATGCATCATATCATGGAAGATGGTAGCCATTGCTCTTTGGTAAGTTGCTCTGACATTTTTGAGACCGAAGGGCATCACATTCCAACAAAAGGTTCCCCATGGGCATGTAAAAGCTGTCTTCTCTTGGTCTTCGGGTGCAATTTGGATTTGATTGTATCCACTAAATCCATCCATCAAGGAAAGCATAGAATGACCCGCTGTCAAGTCCACTATTGTATCAATGATAGGTAGTGGAAAATTATCTTTTGGGAAAGCAAGATTGAGATCTCTAAAATCCATGAAAACTCTAATAGATTTATCATGTTTTGTGATTGGTACAATGTTGGATATACATTCTGCATAGGCAATTACTCTTATGAATCCAACCTTGAGGAGCTTTTCCAATTCTACTTTTACTAAAAATGCCACATGAGAGTGCATTTTTCTCAATTTTTTCTTGACGGGAATCACACCGGGTTTCACATTTAAATGATGCATAATGAAGCTTGGATCTAACCCTAGCATGTTGACATAAGACCACACAAAGTTAATTTTCTTTTCTTGAAAGAATTTGATGAACTCCTTTCTTTCTTATTGACACAAAGATGCTGCTAGATGAACAAACTTAGGATCCTCTTCAGTGCCAATGTTAACTTTCTATGTCGATTCAATAAGGATGGGTGATATTTCATCTTCATGTTTGGGTAGGGAATCCAAATTCTCTTCCTTAGGTGCCACAATTGGGTTTTAACCTTTGGAAACATATGATATTTTGACTTTTTTAGGTTCTAGCACTGCCACATGGTGATTTTCACCACTAGACCTTTTCATTTTTTAATATATTTTTTTCTTTTATTTTTTGGATTGAGAGGTTGAACCCCTGCCTCTATCATCATATCCAGATTGTATTCATTGGTGGAAGAAGATGGCTCAACCACATTTAAGTATTGGGCCATTGCAAGGTCATTGGGAAAGTATAATAGGTCATTTGGTTTAGATAACTCCCAATCAATGAGTTCGGGATGCATTAAGGATAAGAATTCATTTAGAAAATTGTAATTTGAAGGATTTAAGGACATGACCTCATTTTAAGGTTCATACATTGTATCACTTAGATCTATAACATGGGCTTCCTCAACATGTTCCATGGGAGTTGGATCAAAGTCTCCTTCACTAGAGTCCTCGCTGATTTCCATGGGAAAGAATGCATGTGGATTAAATAAAACATTTGAATCACCCCCCACGAAGGTACCCAAGGTTCACCTACCCACTGAATAGTCCTAGATGCTTACCTTATGTTGGATTCTTGAGGTTCACTTGATACTTGTGTAGAATTCGAGCTTTGATGTTCATTTTCTTGACTTGTAACATTGGGAATAGTTGCATAGGTGTGAATAACATAAACTTATATGTCATGACAAGAATCTTCAAAAAAGGAATCCCACTCATAATCCCTAGAATTATCTTCACTTTCGAAACTAACCATGTGCACACGTTCAGGTGAATCATGCATCGGACTTGAAATTTCTACTTTATGTTGAAAACCTATTCCGACTTTCTCTTCTTTTGCTCTCCAAGCTAGTTCAATGGGTTCTAATAATCCTCTATTTTGAACTCCTAAGGGTCCTCTTCCCTTATATCCCATTTTTTGCATGATTTGATACCCTTTCCCATACTAATCAGTTTGAATGTTGATGTGTTTTACCCTTTCCATAGAATGATTTGAAGTATCCTCTTCCTTATAGAGCCATTGTAATACTTCATTATCCTCCTTCTCTAGGGCAGATTTATCACTTTCTCTTACAAAATAAGCATTGTATTTATGAGGGGGATGAGCACTTGATGGATTCCCATGTGTCCTAGGAGAGGTTGGTAAATCAAATCGGGAAACAAAATATTCCCCCACTCCCTTGGAGTTGATTTTACATTGTTTTTCAAAGGTGTGCATCAATTCACTCCTTTGGATAGTGATCTTTCTTAGCTTGTTCTCTTTCTTCCTTAGTAGGTTTCAAAGTTTCCATCCTTAATCTAGAAGTCTTAACTGAATTATCATGTGATTCTGACCCTCATAACTCATCTTTTCCTTTCCCTTAGTTGTTGTAGTTGAGTTAGTTTGATTAGGGTTTGAGATGGAAGTAGAATTTGACGTCAACTTCAAAATTTACTTGTTAGATTCTTCAATAGCATCATTAGGGATGACCCCTTCCCGATTGTGAGGAATAAATAATTCATTACTTGGCTTCAATGTGTTGCAATATTGGAAAGGATTTGAATATCCTCCAATTGTGATCTCCTCGCCTCTATGTGGAAACTTTATGCATTGGTGATAAGTAGAAGGTACCGCTTGCATCTCATGAATCCAAGGTCTTCCCAATAGGATATTATAAGTTAACTTCATGTCAAGAACTTGACATATGGTATCTTTTTTGATAGGTCCCACTTGGATAGGTAAAACAATCATGCCTTTTGAAGACCTTTCTTCCTCATCGTAAGCCTTAATGGTGATTTGCTTCTTAGGGTCAATAAATGATTCAGATATCCCTAAAGACTTGACAAGGTTTAATGTATAAATATTGAGACCAGCTCCCCCATCAATGAGAAATCTCTTAACCCCATGCCTTTGGATTAACACTTCTATATGCAAGGGCAAATTTTGAGGGTGGGTAATAAACATGTCATCTTGTTCGGAGAATGAAAGGCAATGAGGAGCTATGAGATGCCCTACCATATTTTGAAACTTATCCTCCTCCAAATTTATAGGAACATTGGTTTCTACTAGGGCTTTTTCTAATATTTCTTTGTGATTAGGAGATAATTTCAACAACTCCAAAATAGAGATTTGTGCTGGAGTTTAATGCAATTGATCCACCAAAATATAAGGCCTTATTGAAGACGATGTTGGTTTAGCCAAAGTAGTTATTGAAGTAAGACCAAAGGTTTTAGGGGCACTTCCTTGTAGGGTAACTTTAATTGCTTGTCCCCTAGTTACAATATTATAAGACTATTGACTAAGTTGTTCTTTGATTACCACAACATTAATAGTACTATCATGTCCGAATAGGGCATTAATAGTATTGTCATAGGTATGGGCAAAGTTTACATTGTTGTTGGTTCTTGAATTTTTGCCATTGTTCCCTTCATTGTTTGAATTGGAAGATTCACCTTTTTCATGTTTGTAGAAAGGAGTCTTAAAGGTCGTGTGATCTTCATTGTTTTGAGGGCCATCTACTTTTATCACACCATTGTCAATTAGGTCTTGCACTACGTGTCTCAAACGCATGCAATCATTTGTCTTATGCCCTCAATTTCTATGGTATTCACAATGACTAGACTCAATCCACCATGTAGGTTTGATTTGTGGTTCATATGGTTGAGCTCTAGGTAAGTCAATAAGCTTATTAGCAATGAGGGTTATTAATGACTTCTCAAGGGGTTCACCCAAAGGTGTGAATGTTATTTTAGGAGTTGGTGTAAAGAAAGGCTTAGGCTTGTTAGCCCCTTGATTGTTCCCAAAGTTATTATCATTTTTGAAAGGCACCTTGGGTTCTTGGGTCACATTATTAGCTTGAGAAAATCCTTTGGTAAGATTGAAAGGGGTGGCCTTCAAATTGTTAGCCTCTACAACTCCATCATTCACCACTCCTTTATTGTTATTCCTCATCC
>MU224268.1:317224-345382 GCA_018584345.1 Thuja plicata
GAATTCCTATGACACGTAAGAGCTATGTCAGGAAGATTCAATGATAGGTGAAGACATGTGGCAACTGATAAATGTGAGTACTGTACACTCTTCCCCAATCGTAAAACCCTAATACAGTTATCTTTGGGAGTAGCCCTAAAAAGTGAAGCGCATGATATATGCATTTTTTAGGGTTGCGAAGGGGAGTGATGCGAGTGTATTGTTGGAACGTTTTATTCTGCCGTGATTTGTCTTCAAGGGTTTTGAAATCTTCTGAAAGAACTTGCATTGCAAGTGTGTTGTAAGTTGTAATAGTTTTGATCAATACATTGTGCAGGTTTTGGAGTGCTGGGGTTTTTTACCGAAAGGTTTTCCCCAGGGTATATCATTGTGTCATTCTCTATTTTCTATATGCATGGTATGTGGTTGCAATATCTCTGTTAAAGTAGTTAACGAATCTGAAATTGTAAGGGTTTAAAATAATTTGCATAATACTTTCCTATAGAGATTAGTGTAGGAAGCTGTTTCCGCACCTGAGTTTCCTTACAACATGGAGATTAACAAACATGATAAAGTGGAGAACACTCTCATAGACATCATAGGTACTATAAAGAGATGCTAAAAAAATCATAATGAGAAAAATAGCCCCACACCAAAATAATTTCATGATGAAAATGCAAGAAGTGTTTTTGTATTTATGAATGCAAATTGTAATCTAAGATGTAAATCTAACACCAAAGAGAAAGAGTTGTCTATCGTGGGTTCACCAAAATGTAAGATAAAATACATGACGAGATGGAATGTATAATATATGATAAGATGGAGTATGTATGTGTATATGTGTATATGTGTTGTGGTTTGTATGGTTTGATGTTAAGTGTTAAAATGTAAAGAGATTGACTATTCTATCTTATGAAAATGTAAAGGGGGATGGAATTAGAGATGTGTTTATTATTCTTTGAGTTGCCTAGATTGTATTAACCTTAATTGAATTGAATTGATTAAGTATTGCAATTGTGATTAAGGATAAGATGAGATGTTCCCTTTTTACCCTCAAATGCACAAATGGGAGATCCAAGTTGATCAACCCAAGAGAAGGGTTAATGCATAAATCAATCAACTATTTGGAAAGGAGAATAACAAAGGGGATACCTTAAATTATTTTAATTATATGTATAGAAATGATATATGACAGTAATTGAAAAGATAGGAGAAATGCACTAATCTTAAAATATTTCAGATCAAAGAATGTTGTTTTCTGAGGTCTGTAGACTATTTTTGGAAAATCTGACAGTTGATAACAAACTGAAACACAGAGACGAACAAAACCCAGAAATCATTTTTTGTTCCGATGTCATCTTATGAAAAAGGATGACCTTGACCCACAAATGTCAACCCTGACCCAATAATGTTGACCCTTACCTGCACAGATCTGAAAGTGACTTTGTTTGCAGATCCTGAAAGTTTGTCGAAAAGGGCAGATCCTGAAAGTTTGTCGAAAATGATATCCAAATCTGGGTTCAAATCCACTGTTTTGTACCTGTACCTACAAGAAAAAGGAGATTTTTTGTTGTGGGGGAGGGGTTTTCCTTAGTCAAACCCTAATTTAGGAATTAACCTTGAAATCAATAAAGTACAGAATACTAACAAGTAGTAGAATTGAATCTAACAATGAAGCTATGATATTCAATACATATGTAATTGAAATTCAAATGTATGTAAGTATGAAAGCATGAACTCAATATGAACCATAAACCTCCATGATTGTATGCTTGAAATCCACTTTGAAGAGATGATGAAAGAGTCTTGAAGAGGCACAAAGGATCTTTAAGGAAGATCACACCACCATGATGGCTAGATCTAGGGTTTGAATGATGAATCTTGAATGTTTGTACCTAATCCCTTCAAAGGCTTGAGAGCTTGAATCCTTGATCTTCAATGGAGAACTTGAATGCTTGAGGAGGAGACTTGAACACCTTGAGAACTTGGAAATGGATGCTTGAAACTTCACTTGATCACCTAGTTGATAATTTGTAATGCTTAGAGAAAATGAGAGAGAAATTCTCCCTTTTATATGAAATTAGGGCACAATCTTCCAAGGAGGCCTACATAGGAGAATTAAATTCCCATTAAAGCCTTTACCCCTAGGAAAGGACCTATATTAAATATAAATTAGGAATCAACTCTTTGGAACCTGAAACAGCCGACCCGGAAGCGGGAAAACTAAATTTTTTATGAACCCCGGCAGCCGACAAGTTTCCTGATTTGAAAGGGGGACCCAGGTTAGGGTCAAGGTCAACCCTAACCCAGGGGGTCATAACCCCTGGAAAATATGCCAGGTGGGCTAGGAGGTGCCCGGAGAGGCCCAATCAGGGTCCTGAACCAGCACAGAAGCATGAGATGATGCAGAAATAGGATGATGATATGGTAGAGGTTAAAAATGTCCCCTAAGGAGGGCTAAACACTCTTAACATGGAAGTACTTCTATTTTAAGATGATACAATAGTAAATGATCCATCTCATCGAAATGCATAGGTACACATCCAATACATCCACCTAGTACATAAGAACAAATACTCAATACATAGCTCACTCCACTGAACTAAGGAAGTATTAGAACCAACAAGAGATACCCCCCCATAATGTTGAGTAGGGAGAGGCATGACAGGAACACTCAAACAGACTTCCAAGATAAACTATATTTCAAAGAACTAGGAACATAGAAAGTGTTGAGGAAAGTACAAAAACATATAAAGGATGGTGTCATGGAAGGATTACTCTCTTGACACACATCATGAGGCTAATGTCATGGAAGGAATACTAACTTGAAAAATGTAGATCAACCCCCCCCCATGACACTTTATAATGTAGTGCGAGTACAAACATGCACAAAATGTGTAAGATCCAAAACATGCAACAGATGACACTTTATCTCAGTGTGTTTGCAAAAATGAAATGCTATAGAAATAGATATCTACAATGCTCAGGAATGATAAAAATCCATAGGAACATAAGTAACAGCTAAAAATGAGTCATCTCATGCAAGGAAAGTGATCCCACGACCTGAAACATCCAAGATAATCACCAGATTGAAAAAACACAAATAAATAAATAAAATATACCTAGATAACATTATGGAGATGAAACCCATACCAAAAGAAAGATCACATGACCAGATTTCCAATGTTGTGTAGAAGTTAGAAAATGGAGCCCAAATGAGCAAGATATGACTCATGGAGTGTAAAACAAAACCCTAACTTTGACTAGAAAAAAATGTGAAAAATGGAATAATCATAAAACCAAACCTATAAAAATAGATTGGGCTTGGAACCAGCTTTCTGATGATATCTTGTTTTCCCAAAAATGCTTCCGTTTGCTCAAGATATGAGAAAAAAACCAAATGGGGCTCCAAAACAAGAAGAACTCCAAGTGATCTCAACTAAATATGGGGGAGCTCCACTAAAATGGCGATGATGCTAAATCTGGAAAAAATGTCAAAATTTTGACCAAAATTGGCGGGGTGACCAAGAAAAAAAAAACAAATTTCATTTTTGTCGCCTTGAAAAATGTGCCCAGAATAGGGTCGTACATGTAATTTTTTTTGCCTCATAATGCAATTGTCACCAAATTGGATGTGTCTTATATAAAAATAGGGGTTTTGGGGCCTTTTGAGTGCAACCGTGAGGTTTGTTTGAGCCTAAAGTGCTCCAAAAACAAACTCCCCCCATATCCATGAAAATATGAAACATAAAACCTCTTGAAAAACACATATCTGAAGAACAAGGCCAAATATCTCATGAAGAGGATAGGTGCATGAAGATCTAGAGCTCTAATACCATATTGGAGTTGATGAAAACTCGACTCTACATCTCCCAAGAATCACCTGCATGCAAACCTGTCACCGAAAGAGAGGCAAAAGCTATGGAGGCCAAAAGTAATAGATCGATGAAAGAGGAAACATCAATAGAAAACAATGGAGGGAAAACCCTCAATATAATTGCATCCTCAAATAATTCAATAATCACAAAGAGATAAAACCTTATAAAGGTGATCAAAACCCTAAAAGGGAAAAACCTAGGTTGCATGATAATAATTAATAAAAGAATTAATTATTATATGCCTAAAGTTTAGTTAAGTAAACTAGAGATAATAGTGAATTAATAATTAAATCAAAATGATTTAATTAATAAGTGAAATAACTTATTACTCTAATAGATATATCATGTGATGCGTATGCAGATTATTCTAATACTTTTGAAAACTCTTGTAATGCTTCCAAACATAGTTTTAACACGTTTAAACACAAAAGTAACAAATTCAAAGAGTCTATTAACGCATCTGAATATAGAAGTAACACTTCAAAAGGATAAAATAACACTTAACCCTTTTCTAGTTAGCGCGTATAAGGGTTTCTGTGATGCCTACCAGTTTTTTTTTAACGAATACAAAACAAAAACCCAAAACAATGGGTATCTCCATAGTTTTCTAGGAAAAATTAAGGACATTTTTAGATACCCTTTATGGAGTACTCCTTGTTCAAATCAAATATTGGGTCAAATTCATACAAATTCAAGGTGTCAATAAATTGTCAAAGGGTTAGTGGTCAAGAGGTATAAGTTCAAAAAGTTAATTTCTTGTTAATTTCGGTCTTCAATAGATCCCATTATATCAAAATATCTTTACAAGAAGATGGGACTTACCTTAGGCAAGAGGTACCTTATCCAAATGAAAAACCTTTATCTCTATATCAACCTTTTCAAGCAGGAGAAAAGGAAAAACAAGAAGCAATGGCGCATAGATTTGGATTTGGCGATCTCAATATTATCAACAATACCAATGAAGTAAATAATTATAATAACCATATCGATATCAATACTAATAGTGGAAAGAACATAAATAACAATGGTAACAATGAGGGAAGCAACGATGGTAACAATGGGGGAAATAATGGGAATAATGGAGGAAACCAAGATCATAAAAATGAAGAGGTAACGGAAGAAAGAGTGGATGAAGCCACCCAAAATCCCTTCTTCATGAAAGTTATGGAAAAAATCTTATAAAGGGATAAAGAGAGATACTTCTTTAACCTGGCTCAATCAGGAGTAAAACTTTCGCATGACTATGATATGACAACACTAAAGAAAGATGAGGAAGAAGAAAATTTAATAGGGGTGACGAATAAACAATTTAAGATTTTCCAAATGCAATTGGACAACATGAAGAAGATGGTGGCTCCAAATAATTCTCAATTGAAGCCATACGTCCATTTCTATTTGATAAGAGTCTAATTATGGTACCATTAACTCCAAATGTAGTCTTTCCAAAATATGATAAATATCTAGGTGCATCTGACCCACAAGATCATTTAAGGTAATTTTGTGCATTGAGCCTAGAATTTATGCGTAACACCACTCATTCAATGAGGTTATTCCTTAAAATCCTTGGAGGGTAGGCAATAGATTAGTTTTTGAAATTTCCCTCGGGTATCAGAACGTTTGAAGAGTTAGCTTCCAAATTTGTTACTCATTATTCTTATAATATTAAACATGGGTCACTATGTTAACTTTATGTAACACTAAGAAAAGAGAGGGAGACTCCTTTTTGAACTTTTTACAAAGATGGAGAGCATTTTTTGCTTGTTACCATGGAAGTGTGCCCAATAAAGAAAAAATGGACATTTTCATGAACAATTTAAATATGGTTATGAATTACCGATTACAACTTCAATGTCCACTCACTTTTGAAAAGATCATTGAAAATGGGATTACAATAGAAGTTTTAGTGAGAAATGGAGAACTAAAACTTTAAAAGGAAAATAAGGGTTTCTCTAACAACCCTAACAATACCAACAAAAATAGGGTTTCCAATAACAACAATAGATTTTGGTTTAAAAACACCAATAAGAACCTTGTTAATGATGGAGTTGTAGAGGAAAACAATCTTAAAGCTACTCCATTCAATCTCTCAAGTGGATATAATCAAGCTAACAATGTTAATTAAACACCCAATATCCCATTCAACAATAATAATCTTTCAAATAATCAAGAAGCTAATAAATCAAGACATTTCTTTAATCTAACACAAAGGAGGAAGTTCACACCCTTGGGTGAACCTCTTGAAAATGCATTAAGGACTCTCGTTGCCAACAAAATCATTACCCTACCAGAGACAAAACCATATGAACCTCAAGTTAAACCCTCATGGTGAAATGATGCCCATCATTGTAAATATCATAGAAATAAAGGGCACAAAATGAATGAATGCATGAGATTGAAGTGTTTTGTTCAAGATTTGATAGATAATGGTATGATTAAAGTAGATGGACCTACAAATAATGAGGATCATAGGACATTAAAAACACCCCTCTTCAATTAGGAAAAGGGAAAATCTTCAAATTTTAACCAAAATAACAAAAGGAGTAATGACAAGGTTAATTTTAACCATACCTATGACAATGTTATTAATTCTTTATCAGGGTATAAGAATACAATCAATGTCATTATGGTTAAGGAAAACCCATCAAAAGAAACTTCTAATGTTGTAACTAGAGGGCAAGATTCAAAGATAACATTGCAAGGTACCGCCCCTAAAACCACTTGGATTAATCAATCATCTTCATCTTTGAGACAATATAACCTTTTGTACAAGCTCCAAAAGATGCCGACACAAATCTCCATTTTAGAGTTGTTAATACTTTTACCAAATCACAAATAAATATTGGAGAAGGCTCTTGTTGGGATGTTTGTTCCTAATGACTTGGATGTTGATAGATTCCAAAACATGGTGGGACATCTTATTGTGCCTCATTGTCTATCTTTTTCCAAACAAGATGATATGTCCCTAAATCATCCCCAAAATCTTCCATTCCATATAGAAGTGTTGATATGTATAAACATCGTGTCAAAAGAGTCTTAATTGATCATAATGTAAAAAAAATAAAAATTGAAGATCGAATTGGATGAAGTTCTATTTGAAATGTGGATACAATAAAAAATAGCACTAGGATTTTGATGTTATTGGTTTTCTGAGTCATGTATTTTTATCCAATCAATGATGTTTCAACTAGATTTGCAATGATAAAAGCATAAAAAATTTGTTTGATTTCTGTGTGATTGTTTGTAAGGTTGATTCATTGAAGTATGTGAAATTGCCTAAGGAAATGATCATCAAAGAGCCATGGGGAAAATTTTCATATGGAGGGGATCATATTTTTGTTTGTTTACGCAAACAAATACCTTGGCCATTTAAATTTCTCATATCTTAATGTCAAAATCCACTTGCAACCTTGAAACCAATGAAAACGGTATTCATACTCTCATGGTTTAGAAATCTAGCCAGTGAAGGATTGTACCAATTTCATTAGGGAAATCAGAAGAAGGTAGTATTCATATCACCATGGTTTGGTAAATCTAATGAGTGTTGGTGATACTTTCTAGTGACCCACAAAATCTCAATGATGAAAAGTAAAGGCATTCTTTTCAAAAAGTGACAGTTAGCTGCATTCAGATAGATTAATTTGCATAAAGGATTCCTTTAATTAGGAGGTGAGTTCATCAAGGTTGACATCATCAAAATTTCTTTTAATTTAGTAAGTTGGACTTTAATTAAAACTATTGTATAACATTAAACATTAAACATTAAACAGTAAACATTAAATCATTAAGTACATTAAATTCATTAGTTATTATTCTTTAATTACATCAATTAGTTCATTTATCTAGGTGTATTTCATGTAACTTACAATGAATGACATTATTTAAAAATCATTTAGTTTTCATCTTTAATTAACATAGCATTAGCTCATATCATCATTGTGAAAAATCATTCAAATGCAGTAGCTACATATTTAATCAAGTACATATATCATTACAAAAGAGAATTTAAAATTCATTAAGTTCATCAGGTACATTATAGCATACAGATCCATCATTAAAAGCATTAAACATTAATAATTAATCATTATAGTCAAACATCATCATATATTATGCATTTATCTAAAACTATGTCATATATAAGACATCTATCTATCACACAAAATAAATGCATCCAGATCACCTATATATATATATATATATATATATATATATTATCATCATCATCATCATCATCAAAACAAAAAGTCCAACATATGATGACATCATAAAGAGAATATCAAATAAAAAAGAGGAGAGTCTATCACAGAGATAATCACATGACCATCAATGTTTTACCAATAATGCACATATATCAAAATGTTGATCAAATAAGATACAAAGTGGTATATAAATCACATGAAGGGTGAATAATAAATATATCAACTAGGGGCACCATCTCCACCACCTATCCTGTATGCATCACCTGTACCATCTGCATCACTATCTCATCTATCCCACCTATCCCATTTTTATCTCTCCTATGAAACTACCTAGATTTGACTAGAAGTGGCTACACTATGACTCTATGACATGGAAGCCATAAAACTTTGCATCATACTAGCAAACTTATCCATCTGGCTACTTATAGCTACCACACTAGCCTATAAGGTCCTAACCTCCTGGGTAAGTGTTGTTGGTGCTTCAGAGTCAACTGGAACATGTGGAATAGGAACCTGTGGTATCTGTGGAACCCTTCGAACCTGAGGTGCCTAAATAATTCTAGTTGTTCTCTCAATGCATTGACCCCAATCTACAACCATAGCCCAAAAAGGAGCTCTATCATCTCTATGTCCACCTCTCATACGTACTCAACCACCACTCCTAGGAGGACCTCTCGCCATACCATGTCCACCTGTAGCTCTCCCTCCTCTTGTCTAGAAACTTGCCTCCTCTATTGTCCACCACCTCTCCCACCATCACCACCATCATCATCACCACTCTATGAGCGCTCATCAATATTAGGGATAGGCTCAATAGGATCTGTGTATCAAAGGAATGGATGCTGACTAAACCACTAAGCATAATTGGCTCTCATGGAGACATAAAAAAATTGCTATCACATATCCCAAGCATAATAATAAATCCTAAAGATCTCATCATGAGCAACACAATAATATATTTGTGGTTCCTACATGGATCTCTCAGTCTGTACTCATGCATATAATGCTAAACCCTGTGGTACTCCATGAACATGACCGAACTGTCGCAAAAACCTTTGAAATAAAAATCTCTCGATCAAAAGAGGAGTCTGACCAATCATCCATCAAGGCATATCTAAGGTATCTCTAAATCATCCTCTTGTCAGGCCTCACATCTGAGATAAATTTTCCAATGAACCTGATCCATGTCAGCTAACATGCGATGTCAGTAATCTATTTTTCCCATATGAAGCTGGACAATCACTCCCTCATATAGGTAAGCATAAGGCCATCCAAGATCTTTATCTCTAGTAGCAATAGGCCTAGTAACAAGAATATGCTCCCATGTCCATAACTAAAGTAAAACTGCACCGCAAAAAAGTGCAGCACCTTATTGATATACCACATGATGAAACTCATAATATAACTATGAAAGGACACACAATCCCTAATCAAACACGAGTGGGTGTGCAATCACATCCTCCAGAATCCTACCCTAGGCAACTGCAAAGCCATGACATTTCCAATTAGGTAGAACGAACCCACCAATCAAAGAGCCTAATACAGTTGGAAGTAGTGGGAAAGATATGAACTGTGCCCAGGGAATACTATCATCACCAATTGTCACATCACTAAACGTGCGTCTACAAGCTAATCCATCATAAACATGATCATAATATACAAGCTCACCTTGTGTAGGAATCATCAATAATCTATCAAAATCCTCATGGGTGATAGTCATCTCACCCATCAGTCAATCAAAAGTATTATGGTCTGAGTGCCAACTCTCAACCATAGTAGTTAGAAATCCATGGTTCACACGGAACTGGGGCATGTCTAACAAATAGAAAAAAACCACATCGATCGATCACTCGTCGAGCCTGAGGACATAGCTGCTCTATCATCTCAATGGGATAGGGAGGTAGGCTACAGATATACAACTTTTGGCCTAGAACCTATTTTGGAATCAAGTGGAATCATATCAATAACATCATCTAATTTTATCATCTCAAGTCTATCTTATTATCAAATCGCTCGTCTAGAGCACATCACATTTTTCTAAACTCTATATCGTGAGGATGAAAAATCATCATTTAGCCTATCAACCTATCAAGATTGACATCATACAACTTTCAATAAATTGGTAACACTGACATCAAAACACTTGTTTTCATCCCAGAATCAGGACATATCATCAAATCGATCAATCATATCTATTGACGAATCAAACGATATACATAATCAGGTTAAAATTTGAGTAAAGCAGGTTACACATCATTTCATCATATTCTACGCAATGAAAGACAAACATGCTACTATTTTTTATAGTACGTGCTACTCAAAGTCATCATACGTGCCAAAATGAGTTATACACACTTATCTACCTAGTATGCACTACTTAATCAATCATACACGCTACAACAAAGATAATTTTGCACTATGGGTTTATACATGCTACTCAATATATCAGACACGCTAAAAGAAACCTAGGGCACACATTTATACATGCTATTTTACACTACTCTACGTCTTACAAAACATATTGGATATGTGAAAACATTATCCTACACACTATCCCAATCAAACCTAGGTGTTATTTCATCAAAAACAATAGAACACTAATATTTTAATGCTTAAAATTTCAAAAATACTTCTGTAAATCAAGAAATTGATAAATAAGAAGGGATTTAGGTACTCACCGGAGGTCCATAATTTGTTGGACACTGGAAACTATGGCCTCACTCGAATCTATGCTCACAAACAAGGATCACCATCTCGATCAAGTCACCAAGAAAATTAGAGCTCAAAAAAGGTAAAAAGTGAAAATGACTGATGAAAATGACCTTTTTACTCCTATATATACTCCTTTTGACCTAAATAAAGGGTATTTTTTATCACCTATTTTATCAAAAGTGATTTTTTAAAAATCAAATATTTTTGAAATTCAATACTGGGGCATCATCACAATCTTTTTTCATAGAATATTATCGAAAATCAAATCAAATTTTGGAATTTTCACGCATAAATTTAAAATGATAAAAAAAAATTAATACAGTTTTGATTTCATTTCTGAGGGGGCGGGATATCATCAGAACGTGAAATCAAGCGAATCGACTAATTTTTCAAATTAGGGGCATCAGACATAAATTTTTTGAAATCATCATCGAGTCATCTCAATCAAGTTATTTTTCAAATCAGGTCATCATATCAGGCATTTCTTCATTAAAATTAGTTAAATCAACAAATCAGTCATCAAGTTCAGATCAGACATCAGTAAATCAAACATCAATGATTATTTGAAGCAATGTGCTTCGCACTTTGATTCAAAGAGGGGCATTTGTAGATACCCTAAATTGGTCAAGAAAAGTCAATCAAATTCAAATGGGATCAAAGCATGAATTAATTGAAAATCAAAGCCAAAAGGATTAATTAAATCAAAAGGATCAAATAATTATGAAATTAATTTTAATTAATTAATTGCATAGTTTAATTAAATTTAATCCAACCCATTTAAATGGGATACATGGCTAAATCAATTAATAAAGCTAATTATTCTCAGCCACCACATGGGGAAAAAAATCAATCAAACCAATGAGAATAAAGGAATGAGCTCACATTGATCAAGGAAAAAATCAATTCTACACCACTCATCTTGGAGTTGCATCTTGACCCTCCATTTTGTCTCTTTGTCCCTATTAGAATGATTCAGAATAACTAAGAGGGGAGTGAATCAGTTATCCTCAGGTCCAGATGTACCAATTGAACTTTTAAAAACTTTAACCAACTTAGATCTATTTAACAATCTACTATGTCTCTATAGCATATGATTAATAACATAAACTTGCAGTCCATTATCCTAAAGTAATCAACTTGCAGAATATAAAACTCTTAACAGTAAACACATCAAATAACATTCACACAAGTATGACACTAGGATTTAACATGGAAACCCAATATGGGAAAAACCACCAATAACCTGCTACCAATATTTCACTCTTCTGAAGTGAGCTATGTGAGGAGCCAACCCTGTTAAAGGTTACAATTATGTGTGTATATTTGTGCACCTGTTATCTGCAACACAACACTTCAATAAGTCATTCTATTAGTAAAAAACAAGGGTTAATGAGCATATAAATCATCACTTTGACTTATTGCTTTCTAACTAGGATGAGTGTAGCAAATAACATAAAAGCCCTCAGATTTATGCTAAATACTAGTGACATAAACAACGTAGCATGAAAGATTTGATTAAAAACAAGCTATTATTCAATGAGCAATGCATATTAGTCTAAAAATGGACATTATAACAATGCATAAGCATAAACTATGAAATGAAATATGAGTTTTAGTCTATTCCAACAGCATAACAATGCATTTACAATATGAGATGAAGGTTCTTTTGTGCCTCAAAATGCCTACTATTTATAGAAGAATATGAGAGAGAGGGGAGACAAGGTTCATTAATGAGTTGAGGGACTCATTTATGGTGGTGTAAGAGTCATTAATGCCTTGGGAATTTATGAGGCATGGAGGAGACATGGGCTTAAGGCATCTTCATTAATGAGGCATTAATGAAAGCCTTAAAGAAGCATGGGAAGGGTGTAAGACTCAACTTGGCAAGTTGCTCCCTTAGGAAAGTCTTGCTTGAGAAAGTGGACTTTCTCAAGTGGGTTGAGTTGTTAATCATTCCTTATCGGAATGTGACAACATTAGGAGGTGGGTTAGGGTTAGAATTAGGATTAGGATTAGATTGGCAAGGGTGGAATGGGTTGAGATGGGTTAGAACCCAGGGTAGAAGTAGTTGAGATAGGTTAGGTTGGGGTTTAAGGAAATATAAATGAAATAAATTAAACTTATTTAATTCATTTAAAATATAGGAATTTAATTATTTAAGCATTTTATTGCTTTTTAATAATTAGGAGACTATAGCCATTTTAATTAAATTAAATAGGCTAGGGGAATGGGTTAATTGCAAGTGGGTAATTGATTTAGGGATTTATTTAATTCCTAGAAAATTAATCATTTTTAGCCATGTATTTGATTGATTTTGATTTTGGCTAAAAGTCAATAATTTAGTGATTTGATCACTTTTAGGAATTAAATTGATTTCAAAAGAATTATGCCAAGCAATAACAGGGTCGTTTGGACATAATTGGGGGTATGATCACACTTAGGGAAAATAGGGTCCATAGTTGGAACAGACCAAATTCAGTTGGTTACATTTGCCCCTCTTTGAATTGATGTGCAAGTAGCGCATTGATTCAAAGAAAGTTTTCAATTTTGACTTCAGAAAGATTGAGAATTCTGTTCTTGGTTGTCAAACAAAATGTTGATGAGGTCAGTCTCGCACTTGATCAAACCAAACTGATAAAATTGATTTTGAACTTGGTTGTCATCCAAAGATCAATAAAATATTTTAAAGATATCAATTCTAAACTTGGTTGTCGTCCAAAGATTGATAATACTGATTCTGAACTTGGTTGTCGTCCAAAAAGCCAGTATGAAGCTGCTAGGAGCTTAATAAAAATCTTTTAAAATGAGTAAGCACAAGATATTCAGCTTATGCGAACCAAAGCTTTCTATCCAAAAGTTCCAACTTTAGTTAAGAAAATCGTTATGCCCCTAGTTTGTTTGATAACGAAGTTGTTTTAATGCTATTTTGAAAGAACGTATCACTTGCAGGAAGCAGTTAGGACAAGAAAGAATGGAGTAGGAGTAGAAAAGAAGGTGTTTTTTAAAAAATAAACACATGATTATCAAGTTAATTATGTGAAAATGGGAGTGGTGAGATTGATAAAATGATGTCAGACCAAGATTTATGATAAAATGTGCAATTTTGACCGATGTTTGGAACAAATGAAACAAATCTGCAGTTTTTGAAACTGTCGCAAAAATGGTACTGTGCTGCTGAAAACCTCTTATGTACCTTCGATTTGGTTGCCGATTGATCAAAAAGAGAACAGAAAGGTAATTGTAGTTTCTTAGGAGGAGTTTCAGAACTCCTAAATGGCTCAAAAAAACCTATATAAGCCTAAAAAATTTACCATTTCACTATTCATTTTCACTTTCCTCCATAGTAATTCAGAGAGCTCTGCAAAGAAGATGGTAGTCCCTGTGAGGAAGAATCATTTTGAGATGAGCCATCAACACCAGCCCCCAGCCGACAACCCACCATCAATAAGTGCTCGAAAAACTACCTTGTGAATTTTTGCAAATTTCAAATTTATGCATTTTTGTAGCTTTTATAGCCCTTGCAATTTTGAATCGCATCCAGATTTCAGATCGCAACCTGTAAATCTCATGTCGCATCCAATTTTTCTCAGATCACATCTAGTTTTACTTATTTTTGTCTTTATTTGAGTTAAAATTCACCAGTGTGTCGTACCCTATCTGCTTAGGCTCGTGCCCGGTTATTAGGGTCGCATCCCATATTTTAGGGATCACACCCTGTAAATGCAATCAAATCCTGTATTTCCAGGATTGTATCTGGTAAAATGGACCGCACCCTTATGTTTCAGAATCACATCTGGTTAGAAGACTTAGCAATTTAATCTGTTTGACCCGTCTGCATGTTGTGAACTTTGAATCAATTAGTTTATTAGGATACTGCATCTCTTTGGTAGATAGAAAATTGATTTCACCTTTGTATGTGTTAAAAATAGGTAGATTTTGAGGTAGTCACCTTTAGAGGCACATATCCAAGTCATGTACTTGCATTGTTTGGACTACTGTCTAATGATGAGCAGACTACTGTGATCTGATGTGGATTGCATTCTTTGATGGGTTTACCTGAGATCAGGGTAAATCATGGGTTGTTGACTGCTCTTTCTGTGAGATGGCACTCAAAGCACAACATCTTTCATTTGCCGACTGGTGAGATCACAGTGACTCCTGAGGATGTCTGGTGGATAGTGCATGTGCCGATGATTGGACATGAGGTATTCTTTGAGTCGAGAGCTAGCGTGGCCATTAGTGTTATGCATAGATATTTTTAGGATGACACCATCGACCAGAGATATCTATCTTGGGATTATATGGTCAATCATTACGATCGATTATTATTGTATTTAGCAGGTCTGATAGGTGGCATCCTGATGCTAGACAAGGGTCAGCATGGATTTTTGGTTGGCTGGGTAGGCATGGTAGAGAATATGGTTACCCATAGACGGTGATTTTCCTGGGGCAACTGTATTTTAGCCCACATGTACAAAGAGCTTCACGAGATAGTATACCACTGTACACAGAGTATGACTATTGGGATCCTAATTCTTTAGATCTGGGCTTGGGAGCACATCCTTGTGACACGGACGATTGTAGACAAACAAAGGGCACCAGAGCAGCCGTATGTTTATATGTATGCATGCCTGATTCAGTAGCCCCACCTGGGCAAGGTTGAGTATTGGCGCCATCTTTTAGATGATATGACAGAGGTCATTTGGAGACCATATTTAGATTGCGAGGAGTGGACCTCGAATGCACGACAAGTACCCTATTTATGTCAGATCTGATATCTCATAGGCAGGACCAGATATATTGTAGAGTGGTTTGTGATTGCTAGAGTGCTGAGACAGTATGGTCGTCGACAGGGTAGGACAGAGGATATCACTGTATATGCCCAGACCAGAGATGAGACACCATTATGGGGTGCACAATTGACGTATGAGACGGTGCATCAGGAGATCTGTGATATGGTTGGAGTAGACTAGGATGTCCATCCTGATGTTTCTGATATAGGTGTGTCTGACGGATATGCTACTGAGATGCTTCAGTACCCCTTTTTGCATTTCATTGTGCCTAAGGAGATCATTCCTCATATAGAGGAGCCATTAGATTATGATCCTAATGATCAACCTGTTAGAGGTAGGGTAGGATCACAGAGAGACAAGGGTCCTGGCAGACATGGAGGTCACGATGGTGGCAAGGATGGTAGAGATGGTAGGTAGCCTCCTCCGGATGATGGTCCTGATGGAGATGATAGGGGTGGTGGTGGTGAGGCCATGGATACAGGTGGAACTAGTGGTAGTGGGTAGGGGAGGTGCCAAAGGTTTAGATTTGTAGCTCCATAGAGAGATCCTGGTTTGCTCCTTACTAGGGATTAGTAGAGATAGAGACAACAGAGGTCACATGATAGATCTCAGAATAGGGGACAGGACAGGTCTCAGGATCAGGACACAGACAGAGATGAAGATCCCCTTTCTAGATGTGAGCAGGAGCGAGAGCAGCTCCAAGCCAGGATTACTACATTAGAGGCTCGAGTCACCACTGTTGATGCCTTATTAGCAGACATGGATACATAGCTTGAGCGGCTGAGAGAAGAGAGAGACAAACAGGGTGAGATGCTTAGAGTAGAGAGGGATGCACATGCCCAGACAACAGTTCACTAGGGGTAGAGGGCCACATATTACTATGCCCTATATCATGCAGCAGTGCCAAAGGGCCAGAGAGCACCTTCCTTTTCACGAGTGACTTAGCGGTTAGAGGGGGCCATGCCACCTCCAGCAGCTCCTTTTGTACCACCTCCTCCTCCTCCTCCTGATCAGGGAGAGGGGGAGGGGCAGAGTTGATATTTTGTACTATTTATATGACATGTGTATCTTGAGATTACATTTGTATATCTAGATCCTGGTGAGATCCCCTCTTTTTGTATATGACATTCATACATGTATATCTAATTTATTCAGACTCATTGATACTCTGATACTCTTTATGCATACTGTTCCATATTTTGATCTGTATCATGTTGTGATGATATACATATCTGATGCAGCTTCCTGATTCTGACATGTTTCATGAGTTCCATTGTTTTAATAGATGTGGTACATGTATTTTGCACATGTGATGATATCTTGGTCTCTTGATGAGTTAGATTTAGATGATGACATCAGTTTTGATTTGATGTGATAACTGATATAAATATGTTTTAAATGATACTCATGTGAAAATGCAACTGTATGTGTCTTTTTGATTTTCCCTTTCATGCAATATAGATGTATGGATGCATTTAGGATGAAAAATTAAAAATGCAATACATGCATGCTTTATTTTTGTATTTTCCTGCTGCTTCTTTTCATGAATGCAAAATGTATTCTATGGATGTGCAACAATAGATATATCAATAATGGGGATGATGTAATTAACTTGGTTTTTTAGAAGAAGATAGAAAGCATTTTTTAGCACAAAAAAGTCTTTATGCATTTACTGCCTTTATAAATGTATCATGCAATCTCTAAATTCAACTATATGCGGAGTCTTAGGACTTTGTCACAGGTATGCAAATGTATAGCTCTTTATCATCATTGGGCACTCTCTCAGAATGGATACCACCTGATAGTACAACCATCACTAATGCCCATTGATATTATGAAAGTATGAATACTATGTTTTATTGAAATGTGGGAACTAGACTTAGGCATCAAGGCATAGAAGCCAGGATAACAAAATAGTCACCTTCCTTTTAATATACCAGATTTTGATTAAGGAAATATATTGGACCCGCAATGACCTTGAAAATTCATATCCTTGGGTACATTATGATTCGTATACCTTAGTGAGAACCTGGATTAGAAAACGGACAAGGAAATTGTTTCAACCTCACCGTAGTTTACACATAACAAAGATCGATATATATGCGGCTATCCACCCATAGTGGCAGCTCTTATCATAAGCATCCAAGGTAGGTGAAATTTATAGGATCATTTGGAACAATCACCATACACAAAAATTCAAGAAAACGTTATTCCCCCTATGCTTGTGACTCTTTGTCTTTGTGCAGACGTCATTGAATAACTAAGAAGACATAACAAATCATCAATGGTGAATCAATCAAATAAAATTTATAATTACGTAGATGCCCCTAGTTGAAAACATCATCAGGACATGAAAGAATCATAATCAAACCAATACCAAATTGTGTGTTTAAGTAGTACTTGTTCCTTCATATGTCAAACACAGCAAAGATTCATCAATCAAAAAATTGTAATACAAGCAATATGGTGTTCCATGTCTATTCATTGAGAGGATAATCCGTTCATGTTTGTGATTCAATATAGCCTCGTAGGAACATTGTCATTGTAAATGTCATGTATGGATATGGGGTGTTTGAAAAGACACCCTTGTTTTTGAAAGTGACATTTTTTTTGCATGTATCAAGAAACATTGTGTTCGTAAGGAAAACCATCCTAGAGAAACCTAGCAACCATAACCTACCATACTAGCAAAGATTCCCCCAGTGTAGAATGACTTATTCCTAAGATGTAAATGTAGACAAATCCCAAGTGAGGATAAGATAGCCATTTAGGAAATGAAGTCAGCATTTTGAGCACAGGAAAAATTGCAAAGGCCTAGTATCAGTAGTGCATTGATAAATGGAGCACAGAACACAAGTGACGCCTGATTGCCAGGTTTTCACCACTTGGTAAGATTGTTTCTTTCTTTTTGCTACCAAGATGCCTGTTTTACCAGGTGCTCATCAAGGCACTTTTCCCTTTTTCAAATTTTTTGCAATTTTTGCTTTTTTGAATGTTTGTGTAGTATCAAGGTGCATGTTTACCCGGTTTTCACCAAGGATACCATTTTTGTAGGACTTTTTCCACTATTTTTGGATTTCTTCAGGATCAATTTTTTGAATGTTTTTAGTATTTTGCAAGAACTTTTTGCTATACAGGCTCTGCTAGCCAAATATCAAGCATATAACCGCTTCAAATGTAGAGTATTAATAGGATCTAGAAAAAAATCTCCCTCAGGTGTAGCCAGTTGATAAGCTCCAGTCCCAAAAGTGGCAGTGATGACATAAGGTCCCAGCCAGTTAGGTTCAAACTTTCCTTTCTGTTCTCTGTTAGGCTGGTTCTTAGGATTCTCTTTTAGGACAAGATCTCCCACTTCAAACTTGCAAGGCTTTACCTTTTTATTGTGCCCTTTGGACATACATGCTTGATACACTTTGAGGTGATCGAACGCTTATTGTTTGTGCTCATCTAGTAGGTCCAGAGAATTCACCCTATCTATGTGGTATTGCTCGTCAGTAACAAGACCTTGTAAAGATATCTGCAAAGATGGAATTTAAAATTCAATAGGTAGTACTGCCTCAGTGCCATAGAATAGAGCAAATGGCATGGCTCCAGTTGGTGTTTTGATGCTTGTCCTATAGGCCCATAGTGTCAAATTCAGTTGTAGATTCCAGTCTTTGCCAGACTTACTCACAGTTCTATATAGAATCTTGAGAATATTTTTGTTTGATGCCTCAGCCTGTCCATTACCTTTAGGATAATAGATTGAGGAGAAATGTTGAGTGATATGGAACTGTTCACAAAGGTCATCAATGTCTTGATTTTAAAATTTCCCCCCATTGTCTGTTACAATTGAAGAGGGTATCTTGTATATACAAATAATGTAGTTCAGAATGAACATAGTCACCTGTTTGCCGGTGGCTTTGATTAGCGGCATGGTCTCGACCCACTTTGTGAAATACTTAGTGGCCGTAATGATGAACTTGTGTCCATTTGAAGAGTTGGGATATATTTTTCCAACCAAGTCAAAGGCCCATTGCTGAAATGGCCAATGTGTTATGAAAGGTATAAGTTTTCTGGCATGAGTATGGATAAGATTTCCATGTGTCTGGAATTTAAGACAGGATTTTGAAAATTGGATAGCATCTTTCTCCATGGTAGGCCAATAATATCCTACTCTAAGTAGTTTTTTGGCTAATGAAAATTCGTTCGAGTGTGATCCACATACACCTTTGTGGACTTATTTTAATGCTAGATCAGACTCTTCAAGTTCTAAACACCTAAGAAGTGTATCGTCAAGACCAAATTGATATAGGTTGTTAGTTATGAGGACTTAATGTGATGTCATCCTAATCAGGGATCTTTTCTCATTTTTGGATAGAGTATTAGGGATAGTTTGGTCGGAAAGGTAAGCAATGATATTGGCATACCGAGATTGGTCTGAGGTATTCAAAGCACATATTACCTGGTACTCAGGGGTATCAAAGGCAGGATAAGATAGTTTTTCTACCAAGAAGTCATAGCGTAATTGATGTTCTTCTAGTTGTAACATGGACGCCAAGGTAGCCATAGCGTCAGTAGCTTTGTTCTCTGATCTTG
Organism: Thuja plicata; assembly: GCA_018584345.1. Lineage (NCBI taxonomy): Eukaryota > Viridiplantae > Streptophyta > Pinopsida > Cupressales > Cupressaceae > Thuja > Thuja plicata. Next base: position 337,361 of record MU224268.1, read on the forward strand.
GTATTTGCTGGAAGGTGACGAAGACAAAGTATTTCTTTAGGTCATCAACTAGTTTGTAGGGCATCAAATTTTTGTCTTTCGTTTGATATTCCCCATTGACCTGATTGATAATTAGTTGGGAGTCACCATATACGTGTAACTCTATGATCTTCCACTCCATAGCTAGCTTAAGCCCATTTACAAATGCTTCATATTCTGAAATATTGTTGGTGCATGGAAACATCAATTTGTAAGATTTGGGAATCTTGTAACATTGAGGGGTTATGAATAGGACCCCTGCTCCAGATCCTTGTTGAGTGAATGAACCATCAAAGTACATCTTCCATGGATATTCAGTGAGATGCATGATTGTTTCATTAGGGAATTCAATGAGTAAAGTTTAATCATCCCAAAGTGGTGAATCAGCCAATTGATCTGCAAGGACCTGTCCTTTGATAGCTCTCCATTCTACATATTCAATGCCAAACTCACTTAGAATCAGGACCCATTTTTCCAAACATCCTATTAATATTGTTCTGCTCAAAAGGTACTTTAGAGGATCAATCTTAGCAATGAGCTTTACTGTATGAGAGAGCATGTAGTGCCTTAATTTTTGTGATGCAAAGACAACTGCTAAGCATGCTTTTTCAATAATGTTGTAATTGAGCTCATAGGCGACCAGTGTTCTACTAATGTAGTAGATAGCTCTTTCTTTCTTGGTTTCATCCTCTTGTGCCAGCAATACTCCTAGGGATGTAGCTATAGCTGAAATGTATAGGAGTAGGGGCTTTCCATGAATATGCACCATAAGAATAGGTAGAGAAGCCAGGTATCCCTTCAATTCTCTAAAGTTCACTTCACAGTGTTCAGCCCATTTGAAGGTAACCCCTTTATTTAGTAACTTAGTAAAGGGTTGTGTCCTATCTGCAAGTTGGGACATGAATCTCCTGATGGACTGGAGTCTTCCTTGTAGCGTCCTCATTTGGCTGATGTTGCGTGGAGGATCCATCTCTAGTATAGCCTTAAATTTAGCTGGGTCTACCTCAATTCCTTTCGCTGAAATAATGAATCCTAGGAGCTTCCCTGATTGAACCCCAAAGGCACATTTATTTGGGTTGAGCCTGAGTTGAAATTGCTCCATTTGATCTAATATCTTTCTTAGGTCAGCAATGTGAGTACCTCTTTCTTTGGATTTAGCCAATGTGTCATCTACGTAGTCCTCCATGTTCTTGTGCATCATGTCATGGAATATTGTTGTCATGGCTCTTTGATATGTTGTGCCAACATTCTTTAACCCGAAAGGCATGACATTCCAGCAAAAGGTACCCCATGTGCATGTAAATGCAGTTTTCTCTTGATCCTCAGGGGCAATCTTGATTTGATTATAGCCCAAGAATCCATCCATTAATGAATACATCTGGAAGCCTGCTATAAGATCTATGATCATGTCAATGTTTGGTAGAGGGAAGTCATCCTTCGAACATGCCTTGTTTAGGTCTCTGAAGTCCGTACAGATCCTGATAGATTTATCAGATTTAGACACCGGGACCACATTGGAAATCCATCCTGCATATGCAATGACTCTGATAAATCCTACTTTTAACAACTTTTCCAGCTCTGCTTTTACCAATAATGCAACATGAGGATGCATCTTTCTAAGTTTTTGCTTTACAGGCTTGATCCTGGGAGCTATAGACAAGTGGTGCATAATTAGATTAGGATCTAGCCTTGGCATATCCATATAAGACCATGCAAAGTTAATATTCTTCTCCTTCAGGAACTCTATGAACTGTGTCTTCTCCTCTTCTGATAAAGATTGTGCAAGGTGTACTATTTGAGGATTTTCAATAGTGCCCAAATTTACTGGCTGTGTTGGTTCAATCAGTACCGAAGACATTTCTTGAAAGTGTTCAGGGAGGATATCAAGAGTCTCATCCTTTGGCACCTCAAAGAGTTTTTCACCATTGGATACATCTTCTTTCTTTACTATTTTGGGATCTGATACTACCACAGAGTGTTTTTCACCATCAATCCACTTTTTCTTTTTCTTTTTCAGTTTTTGACTAAGAAACTTGATATCCTCCTGTGAGATGTTCTCGCTCCTTGCATTGGTGGAAGAAGGGTAAGGTTCACAAGCATTGAGATAACAAGCTAGAGTGTGGTCATTGGGAAATTCAAGGATAGGACTAGGATCTGTTTCAGTCCAATCAATTAGGTCAGGAAGTACCAATGTTAGGGAGTCAGTCTCTGGGAAGGATAGCATCGTGTTAGCATTAAGACCATTAACCGACATGACACAATCTGTTAAGTTAATTTCTTCAATATTTAGATTAATAAGAGTGAGATCATCATTAAAAGGGTCGTTGTTAGTCATATGCGAATCAAACTCTAGCGACTCATCAATAGAAATATCATCATCATCTCTCTGTAAAAGGAGGTTTCTTTCTTGTAGTCTATGAAATTCTTCTAGACTTATGTATTCACCAGTGTCTCCATCAATGATCGGGGGAAGGAACTCTTCTCTTGCTTCAGGAGGATCAATATCATTGGGAGGAGTGTCACATTGTTTACTAGGAGCTGAGGGATCCACAAACATGTGAATTATATCTATTCCAATATCTTTAGTGGCGACAGATAGCTCTTCCCATTCATAGTTGTGAGAGTCTATGACATCATCATTGGATCTGTTTAAGTATTCAGCAATGGTTATCTGATGTACCCAGTTAGCCATCTGTAGATCAAAGTGTGGTAGATCTAGGATATGTGAAATTGTGACCAATTGCTCCTAGTTAGGGTGTAAATTCTTTTGTTGGGGTGTCTCTTGAGTAATTGTTGCTATGGTGTCTCCTACCTCTTGAATGGGAGGTTGTGCTAGTAAAGGGGTGTGAAGATCTTGTGGTACCTCAAATCTAGGTACATAGCATTCTCCTTGGTAGTTGGGGTCTTGTGTGCCAACATGTAACAATCTTTCATAGGACCACTTCTCTAGTTCATTTGTTTCATCACTCACTTTATCTGAGTGTGGACTCTCTTTTGAAGAAGGTTTATCATTTTTAGCATTAAAACCAAGTCCTATTTTATCTTTGGTATTCCAGAACTCCATGGATATAGGTTCAATAAGCCCTCATCCTATGTTAGTTAGAGGTCCCTTTCCTTTGTAACCCATTTGTGTGAGGAAATCATATCCCTTTCCATAGTGTTATGGGGATATCTTCACATGTTTGACCTCAAATTCCACCGGTTCTCCTTTGTAAAGCCAGTCTAAGACTGCTCGTTCTTCTGTGTTATCTAAAGAAGATGTGGATGCCTTTATCATGCCAGTTGCTTTGTGTAATTCTAGCTCCTTGGATGCTATAGGTGTGAATGTTGATGAAGGTTTTCTGTAGGATCTTGGTGACACAAGAAGTTCTGTTAGTGAGGGAGTCAGGTCTAGCTTGTACTCTCCCATACCTGTTTCTTCAAGTTTCAAGGTTTTGCTAAAACTCTTCATAACCATATCCTTGGTAGTTTCAAGAGCAACTGCATCCATAGCCTCTTTGTTGTGTGGGATAATGCTACCTACTTTGATATTGTTGCAAGTGTAGTTAGCGTCTGTAGGAATCGTCACTTCCACCCCATTATGTGGGAATTTTATGAATTGATGGTAATTGGATGGTACAACTTGCATCTCATGAATCCATGGTCTCCCTAGTAGGATATTATAGGCCAATGGCAGATCCAAAACTTGACATATGACATTCCTCTCAATCAGTTTGACTCTGATAGGTAGAACAATAAGAACTCTGGAGGATCTTTCTTCCTCATCATAAGCTTTGATGGTTATCTTGCTTCTAGAATCAATTGTTGTTCTGAGAGACCTAGTCTCTTGATTAGATCTAGTGTACAGATATTCAATCATGCGCCTCCATCTATCAACACGTGTCTAACACAAGATTTATGAATAAGGACTTCAATATGGAGGAGTTGATTATGTGGATGCGTCAATGACTTTTCATCCTCTTCAGAAAAGGAGAGGTAGTGTGGCGCTGAGATGTGATTGACCATCGCTTGGAATTTGTCTATATCAATATCCTTTAGGGTGTTAGCAGCATGTAGAGCCTATTCTAGGATTTCCCTATGCACTGTGGATATTTTGAGCAACTCAAAATGGAAATTTTTACAGAGGTTCGTTGCAATTGGTCTACCAAGTCATATATTGCTCCAGGAATAGTAACCACATGTTTTGCTTCTGGTTTAGGAATAGTTAGAATAGGAACCTTGGATGTTGATGTCAGTTTTGGAGGTCCTTTAATTGTAACCTGTGCTTGGCTTCATATTACAGCATTTGAGTGGAATGAGACACCTTTGATTGTGACCACATTGATGGATTCGATTTTGATGTCTAACATATTGATCACATTGTAATTTTTGGAATAGGTGTAGTTTACCTCATTACTCTTCCCTTTAGATGTTTCTCCTTGATCGTAAATAGGAAAGGGTTTGTTGAATGTCGTCTGATCCTCATTAGTAGTGTGTCCATCTACTTTGATCTTACCTCCTTCGATGAGGTTGTAAATGACATGTTTAAGCTTGAGGCAATTATTAGTTTTGTGTCCCTTGTTTTTGTGGAAGACACAATAGGAATTATCATCCCACCACCTGGGTTTGACCATTGGTTCCCATGGTTTGGAATCTGGGATTGTAAGAAATTTGTTATCCAATAGTGTTTTTAGAACAGTCTCAAGAGTTTCTCCCAAAGGAGTGAATGTACTTTGGGGTTTCAATTTCCATGTCTGACCCAAAGGAGTGAATGTTCTTTGGGGTTTTGATGTCCATGTCTGACCCTTGCTATTATCATTGTTTGCTTTGGGTGTGGGATTTGTTACTTTATGGTGCAGGAGCACCTACTCTAGAATCAACAAACAATACTCTAAAGAATTCCTAAAGCACTTCTAGTTAGTTTAAGTATCTTAGTAAGGCACCTAGACCAAGTTGTGAGGCCTAGTTCCAGGATTGGCACAACTATAAGCCCCTAGCTAACTATGGTCAAGAGTGGTCAATGGGCCTAGGATCAAAGGATTTTAGTCATTTTCATGTTTTAATGTTTTAGATCCATTTTGGATCACTAGATTAGGCTTAGACCAAGTTTGGTCTCCTAGAGAGCAAAAATTGCAAAAATGTTGTCAAAGTTGCTTAGCAACTTTGACAACTTCTTGCCAAAAGTTGTAATAAAATCCCCCAACGGTCAGATAGTTTGAAATTTGGTTGTAACCGATGGGGTAAGATTTCAAACAGCCCTTTCAGGCGGGTGGAAGGTAAGATATGTAACTTGGCATTTTGGATCAATAAAACAAACTGATTTTCTGCAGATTCTTGAGGATAGTGATCTTGTACGGATGGGTATAGACCAGTGCACATGAAAATTTGAGACCAAAAAGGTGTTCATCCAATCTAATTTCATATGCAATTGGTTTCAAGTTCTTATTCATCCTAGTTTGGGAGATATCGGTGTTTCTTGCGGGTTTGCCTGGATTGTAGGCTTCCAAACAGGATTTCGAGAGGGTTTGATCTTAGGATCCAATTCCACCATGGGAATCTGATGCCCCTTGGTGGAATTCAACCTTTGTCTATGTAATTTCACAATATTCAGGTTATAGGTGGATTTTTGCAGGGAGTTGGTTTTTCCACAAAGCCCTAGGTGTACATCTCCATGTGTGCACCATTTTGTGACTTAGGATAGTCATCATAACTTTTGGTTGGGGATTCACCAAGACTTGTAACCTTGGATTCTAAGTTCTTTTGTATGTCCACACATTCCCCCGTGCTTATTTTGTGCATTGGCTTAGGAGAAAGAGCAATTGTAGTGCATTTGGAGACCTAATTAGGCCTATTAGTTCAGTCTAAAACTTGTAATAGCAATGACTTCTGTTTGCCTCCACTCCTTGGTGCTTGGATATGTTTAGTAAAAACTTAAAGGGTATCAGAATCCCTAACCAATTCAATACCTCATTTGGAATCTTTTTGAATTATGTTCAAATTACCCTCTAGGAAGGGCTACAAGCCAAATCCTTAGGTTGTGAAGCAACTTAGTGTTATGGGTTGCTTGTATGAAAGAACCATTGGAACTAAAGAAACATGACCTAAATAGGCTAGATTAGTGATTGTAGGCCACCCCTAGTCTTATAAGTTATCTCATGGGGTTTGGTTGTCTTTTGGGTTAAGGAGACCCCTTAGTGACTTCTCAATTGTTGGTGTTTGGGACTTGGCATAGACTAGTGATTAGGTTGCCTTGGGTGCTTGGGTTGTGATAACCATTTCCCCTAGTCCTTACCATACTTGTGATAATTATTGGGCACTTAGACCCCATTTGGGTAGTTGAGACACTGAACCTCACCAATTGTGCACTATTTGAAGGCTTCCACTTGTCACTTTGCATCAAGCGGTATCAGAGCTATGTTTTCTCTTGAAGATTAAGAGATCCCTACAAGGGTCAAAAATAGTGAGTTAGCAAAGATGGTGAGAGAGCAAAGGGCTGCAAACACAATCTTAACCAAGAGGCTTCAAGAACTTGAGGAGAAGCTTGACAAGAACAAAGAAGATGGGTCTGAGAATGAAGAGGAGAGTGAAGAAGAGGAGGATGAATCTGATCAACACATCCCTGCAGACTAAAGGCCCTACATAGATGCCTTAAAATCCATGGGGAGGAGAACCATGGAGGAAAAGATAGATTTTTCAGTCTTCAATGGCAAGATGAATGCAAACTTAGCCTTGGATTGGATAGAGGCTTTAACAACATTCTTTGAATGTGAGGACATCCCTGAAAAGCAGAGGGTAAAGGTGGCAAGATCCAAGTTAAGGGGGGCAGCCCTAACTTGGTGGAACTTCATCCAAACAGAGAGGGTGAAGAATGGAAAGAGCATGATCAACTCATGGAATAGGATGATAGCCCTGATCAAATAGACATATGTACCGGAGGACTATGGGATACAACTCCATAGGAGGAAGCAAAGTTTAAAACAAAAGGATATGGATGTAGGCTCATACACTGAGGAGTTCTTAAAACTATGTATGAAGATCAATGTGGCAGAAGATGAGGAAGAAAAACTAGCAAGATACATGAATGGATTGAAGGTGTCCATTCAAGAAGAACTAAGCCTACACTGCCCTACCACAATCAATAAGTGCTATCAAATGGCACTCAAGGTAGAGGAGAAATGGAAAAGAAAACAATATTTTGGCAAAGGGAAGAATAATGATAATGGGAAGAACTTTAGAGGCAAAGGAAACTCTTGGAACAAGGGACATAATAGTGGCAGCAGCAGCAGGACCCCTGACCAAGGAGACAAAGAAAATAGTGACTCTAATTCAAGAGGAAACTATAGAGGAAGGAGGTCCTTCAATAGGGGAAGGAAAAATTTAGGAAGAGGTAATGGACCATTGAAATGTTACTATTGCAATCAAATGGGACACCATGCAGGAAGATGCCCTGAGAAGAGACACAATAACAACCAAGGGGAGAGGAGAGCACAACTTGTCCAAGAAGATAAACAACAAGACAATGCTGATGCTAGAGACTTGGAACCAGAGGAAGGAGTATGCTTGATGATGAGGCAGGTCTTCCTTCAAGTGCCACAAACCCAAGAACCTCCATAAAGGAAAAATCTCTTCAGAACAAAAATCAAATGTCATGGAAAGGTATGCAATCTACTTATAGATTATGGTTCAACTAAAAATCTTGTGTCTTGTGAAATGGTTCAAAAGTTCAACCTCTCTAAAAAGCCACACCCTTGCCCCTATTGTAATCACCTAAAAATGGTCACCTAAACCCTAGACCCCCAATCTCAGCATTTAATCAAGAAACCCTAACCTTGATTAAACCTAAGTCCTAAATCAAACAGGCAATCCATCAAATTGAACTGATCTGACCTAAACCCTATGTCCTAATCAATCATCGTACTTGATTAATTAATTAATTCCTAAAATCACATTACATTGGCAAATAAATATTATGTTAATTATTTAATTGATATTATGACATATTAATTAAATAAAATTACAAAATTG
>MU224268.1:396181-408995 GCA_018584345.1 Thuja plicata
ATTTGCTAATTGAAATGTGTGTGTGATCGCAAGATGACTTGAATGCTAGAACCAAACTGACATAGTAATGGCGCACGAGAGCTTGAAATCCTGGATCCTTCAAATGGTTATGAAGGGTTTATTATATGGGAATTGGGGATGAAATGAATGGTTGAGATCAATTCCAGAGATAGGGAGATGAACAGTTGAGATCAAAGAAAACTAGAGAAGCCATCAGTAAACTCCACCTCTTCAATTTGTAAAGAGGAGACAGAGTTTGGTTGACTAAAGAGCTAATTGTGAGTTACCTTTTTGAACTGAAGAGGTGGGTGAAGTTACCCATGTAGACTGGAGAGGTGGGTGAAGTTACCCATGTGGACTGGAGAGATGGGTGGAGTAACCCATGTGATCTGATTGGAGTTATCTCTTTGAAGATAAATTTATTTTTTTTAATTAAAGTTTTCAACATGTGAGATAATTGAATTCTTTTTGATTTAGAATTGCTTTATTGAATGAAATTAAATTAATTTAATTGGAAGAATTTAATTAGTAAGTTTAAATATTTGAATTTAAACTATAGGAAGAATTTAATTAATAAGTTTAAATATTTGAATTTAAACCATAGAAACCAAGATAGAACTCCAACACACTCAGAGTCCATCTGAATAGCGTTGCGAACTCTTGATTTTATAAACCAAACAAGCAAATAAAAGAGAAGGAATGTCCAATTCTTTCCCAAGGTTAAGCTCAGATCGTGGAACTACACAGTTGCCAGATAAGTGACACTGCCTACCCCATTTATCCTAAATCATCATGGCTTACTGAAATCAAAGTGAATATTCAACAAACAACAATCAAAGAAAATAAGTCATGATATATTATAGCTACTCTCCTCATGTGGTGGATCCTGGAGTAGCATAAGAACATAACCGTGAAATATAGATTGACATATGACCGGTTGACTGACCTAGTCAACATTTTTGGATGGTTCCTTGATGCAGTTGGATTCTCTTGATTGGCTCGACTCTTTGGATATGCTTGATTGGCTTGATTGCTTGAGTGTGTCTAGTTTCAGTAATAGATTACTCATATAAGACTGACTTGTCTGGTTTTAGAGTATCCGTCACTATGTAAGATGATTGATTGATTGTGATAGTGTTGGCAGCTAATCAAGCTGTGTCAGATGGGCCCCATGCTGGTTCGCAAAGCTCATGATTGTGACATTTGATAGATTGGCTTGGTCGCCAGTTGCTTTCTAATAGGTTTGATAGATTGATAAAGCTGTGTCAGATGAGCCCAATGCTTGATTCACAAAGCTTGTGATTGTGTCATTGATTGACTAGGCATGATCACCCTTTTCTCTTTTGATAACCGAGTTGGTTTTATTGCTTGGGATTTTGCAAAATTTTTGAATGTTTTTGATGAAGATTGAGAGAACTCTTCATTTGATGTCCAGTGGTTAGATCTACTATCATATCAATATTGGGTAAGGGAAAGTCATCCTTGTGACAAGCTATGTTGAGATATCTGAAGTCTGTGCAAATCTGTATCTGACCACTGTGCTTTGTAACTGGCACCAAGTTAGATATCCTATCTGCGTATGGTAATGGTCTTATGAACTTGGCATCTAGGAGCTTTTTCAACTCTTCCTTGACTAGCAATGCAACATGGGGATGCATCTTTCTCAGCTTCTGCTTGACAGGTTTGGCATTGGGTAGCAATGTGAGATGGTGTAGTACTAGCTCTGGATCTAACCTTGGATATATCAATCAGTGGGGTCAGTAATTCTTCTTCATCAACTTCCTCTTCTTCCTCTTCTACAATAGTAACCAGTTTCTATCTCTTCCTTGCACTTGTTTCTCCAGGACTTAACTTATTTTTAGTCTTAGGTTCTTTTTAAATCTTTTTCTGAGTCTCCTCCTGCTTACTCTCTACAACTTTCTCCTCTTCCTTCTCAGAAATCATTTCCTCTATATATTCCATAGGCGATGGTGATGATGAATGCTCTTATCCTGTTATGTCTACAATTTCAATCCCATCACCACCTGTTTGTGATAGATTGATATTTTGTATTCCTATGCTCTTCACCAAGTTAGGAACATCAAGAACAACATTCCCAATTAACTGATCTACATAAAATGTATCATCTCCCTACATTGGTTCAATGAATTTTGCTTGAACTTGTTCTTCTTATGCCACTACCTCCTTTATCTGTAGTAGCTTCTTCCATGTCTCAATAGTTTCATTATGTACACCCTGTGTGTCATCAATTAGAACTCTAGTTTCTCTGCTCTTAATTTTGAAGTTATGCTTGTGAGCAGTAATCATTATCTTAGCACCTTCAACAAACAATTCAGGTTGCACTTCGATTAATGCTCTTTCCATAATCTCTCTATCCAATTGTAATTTCACGCTCCATATAGCATCAATCAACTAATATAACTCATTAGGAATGCACGAATGGATCTCTAAAGGTGTTCTATAAAACTTGTAAAAACGATACAAAATTGCATCTTCTATCTTCTTCTTGTCTTCATCACTCCCCAAAGTATATCTTCTGCCAATAGTAGCAAGTCTACCATTGTCCAAAATACCTTTTACAATATCATCAATGGAAGGGACCTTCTTTGTTTCACCACTCTTCTTCAATTTAGAGGCATCCTTATCTGATTTTGTCCTTTCTTCACCAGTTTCCTTCTGAACATCCTTTACCTCTATGGATTTTCTCTTCCTCTTGTAAGTTTTCTTTGGAGTAGAGATGTTTTGACTTTTCTTGCTTGATGATTCCCCTTGAGACTTAACTTCACTAGCAGTTGGTTTTCTTTGTTTTCTCTTTGCTTCAGTTTTAGTTGCATTAGTGCAAGATGTTCTTGCATTACTACTTTCAAACATCTTATCTAGGTTAGATACTAGTATCCTTGTTTTCCTTTCAATAGCCAGTTTCTTCAATTCCTTTTGAATTTTGGAAACTAATTCATCATGAGTTCCAAATCTCTGTGCATGTTTTTCAAAGGGTTTTAACAACAACTCATCAACATGAAAAGTTAGTAAATCACCCTCAACTTCATAACCCATAGGAGGAATCCGATATATCATAGGTTCCATAGCTTGCACAATACACGAATCAGTGTCTACTAGAAAACAAATATCATTCGTGTACTTGTCTACAATGCTAGCTATAATTATTTCTCATTTATACATTTTAGATTGGAAATCTTTGAAATAACGGGCCACATGACATTATTGAAGTTATTAACTAATTCCTTTATGAATTCACTTATCTACATAATTACCGGTTTATCCTTTGACCATGTAACATTTTCTCTACTGGGGAATAATTTTTTAACATGGAAAAACATACATACTAGTAGGGCACCATAATTGAATGATTGTCTCTTATCTCTCTCTATCCTTTCCATGTTTTTCAAGATCTGGTTTCTGATAATATCACATAGATCATATGTTGAATCATCCTTCACAATTCGATAGGCAGTATGAATAGCACCACCAGGCACACTGTCAACTTGACTAGAGTGGTAAATTTTATAACCTATCACCATGGATGCAAAACAAACTTCCTTGTCTACAATATGATCGATTGTCATTTCTCTACTAGCTTATTTGGATTTGGTTAGTTCAATGACCAAATGAGTGTCCACCGTTCTCAATGTACATTTCAAACCTTGTGCTCGAAATCATGTAACCCTATGAATCATTGTCTTCAAAATCTTGTGTGTTCTATCCAACCATATGAATTGGTCATGCACTCTACTTATCACATAGTGAGTCCAATAGAGATGGAATTCAGTGGGAATTTCCACTGCATAAGTTAAATCCTTCTCTTGTAGATGTTTGTGCTTGTCTTTCAACACTCCATTGATGCATATATCCTTTTATTCTTTATTGATTGATTCAGCTCCCAATTCTTTGATTATGCAATGGATATAAGACCGAACATATTCAATCAAAATCACACCACAAGGGATAGTGGATAGGGCACCAGACATATCAATCTTGGCCACTTTGCTTGGATGCAGTTTGAATATGGGTTGAGGCTCCTTAGAGATATTCACTAGAACTGGTGTATCAATGTTCTTTTCCATTATGATTAACTACAACACCACACAAATCTAACAAAAAACTAAAGTGATAACTTGCAATACACCGGTTAGAGTTTTACAAAAACTTGATATCAATTTAGGTCAAAACCTAAATCACAAAAGTAACCATTGCACACAATAGATCAAGATAGCTCTCGAATGCTCAAATGAAAGTAAAAGTGTGAAAATAAGTTACTTTTCCCTCTATATAATGTTAGAGAAATAAAAATTGCATACTTCAATGGTAGGAATAGTTTCATATCATCGGTTGACACGTATCTACCGGTTGGTACTCAACCAACAGTAATAACCACTATTAAATAGATATTGACCTTGAAATCTCAATGCAGTCTACACACAATCTTAAAAACAAAATCACATAAACTTACACCATAATGTGCATATAGATCTTTACCACTCTTGAATACAAGGGATTGGAAATGGATTTGTCTTTAAGTGCTCCCCTGAGAAAATAATATGCTTAGTTTAGCAATGGAGCCTCCACACTGCTTGAACTTATGGAGTTCTCATTCAACTTAGAAGAATTCAGTTCACCTTTCTTTACCCATGTCTTCTTCATATCACTTCTGACTTCATCAACATTAGTAACCTGCTTTCCTTTTCTATCTTCTGACCGATTAGGAAATTGGTTCCTAAAACAATAATCTCTAGCCAAATGACCTATCTTATGATAGACAAAACATGCCATACCGGTTGAATTCTAAGGACCAACATTACCTCTTAGAGTTCTCATTCTGCAATTTACTGCTAGGTGTCCATAGTTACCACATACAGAACATGAGGTGTTGAATTGTCTTTCCCTTCTAACAGTATTCACCAATGTGACATATGACCTAGGTGCATATACTCTTGACCTGCAATCTTCAACTTTGCGTCCATATTTATTGCATGAAAAACAATATCCATCAAAGTTACCACCATTGGATCTACTGCTAGACCTAGATCTACACTCATATGCAGTATGAACATACTTGTGACAACTATAGAAATAATCATTAAAAGAGTGAGGTTTGTTCACCGGTTTTCTCCTACATACATTTGCAGCATGACCAAGATTTCCATAGTTATAGAAAGTAGGTTTGTTAGGTTTCTTACCTGATTGGATTGGATCTACCTTATGATCTTTCTGTGTTTCCATAGGTTTAGATTTAGAGGACTCTCCAATTTCAAATGTTCCTTCTCCTGAATAACCTAGATTGGTTATATCTCTGTGTCTTCTTTGGCTCTTCACTTGTTAATCAATATTTTGTGAGCTTTCATTGTATTTCTTCATCTTTTTATTTGCTTCTTTCTCAGTTATTAGTTATTTCTTCAATGACTCATTCATCTCTTTAAGACTTTCATTCTCAGCTATTACTTGAAAATTATCTACAGAAGTATCCTACATTTGACTCTGATATAAAGTAAATTCTTGTTGAAACTTGACAAGCTCTTCATCTTTTGCCTTTAGGGCATCATCAACAATTTTCTTGGTAGCTTCTACAATCTTCTTTGCATCGAAATCTTTTCCTTTTTCCTCAAGGAATAGACTTACTTTCAAGCTCTCTTTTTAAATTAGCCACATTTTCTGTGAGACCCTTGTTATTAATCAAAAGATCTGCAATTTCCTCCTTAGATTCTTCATATGTAATTCCTTCATACAGTTGTTCTATGTAGTCTTGGCTTTCACTCAATTGCTCAGTGAGTTATCTCCTTTTGGCAAGTGACTTCTTCAACTTTTTGTGCAGCTCAATGATCATCTTATTTGCATTCTCAAGTTGCATCTCATACCTATACCCCTCCATTATAGTGGATATATTCCCCAAGTTGTTAGGATTATCACTAAGAGGACCTATGCTCTGATACTAATTGTTATAACTAATAGATACTGAGGGGAGGGGGGTGAATCAGTCCAAACAGATAGTAAACAAATTCAACCATTGATCTAAATAACAGCTGAAATACTTTCCAAACTATAAAGAATATAATTGATGCAAATACATAAAACAAAGTAATATCAAGCATCCAAAAATTAATCACACATGACACATATATTTTCATGTGGAAACCCTTGTAAGAGGGAAAAAAACCACGGTGGGGATGACACCCACAAGCCCAATACTACAGTAAATGAGTTTTTCTTGTTAGGAGCTACAAATACCCTTTCTAAGGGTTCACCCTGTCAGGAGTGACTAGTGTTAGAGTAAAAATGTATTTTCGCTTATTAATTAAATCATTATTGATTTAATTATTAAGTCACCTTTTCACTTATTAATTACATCATTATTGATTTAATTTTTAAGTCACTTTTTTTTAATCTCTAGTTCACTTAAGCTAAACTTTAGGCATATAATAATTAATTCTATTATTAATTATTATCATGAAACCTAAGTTTTTCCACCTTATGGTGTTTGATCTCCTTTATAAGGATTGATCTCTTTGTAATTATTAATTCTTTTGTAATTTCCTCTATTCTCTCCCTGAATGAATATTTCATCTTTCAGATCATTATGAGTTGTGTCTTCATTCTTTGCTTTTGTGACAGGTAATTTGCATATAGTGGATCTTGGTGATTGAATTCTTCAAATTCTAACATTGTATAAGAGTCTTGCTGTTGCAGCCCATTCTTGAGTTTTTTGAAATTTTTTTGGAGCATTGAGGGTTTCAAGTTTTTAGAGTTTTTTGTATGGATCTAGGGGGAGTTATTTTTTGGAGCACTTTGGGCATAAAGCGACCTCACAGTTGCGCTCAAAAGGCCCAAAAACCCTTATTTTCATATAAGGCTTGTCCAATTTGGACACAGTTGAAATCTGGGCCCTCTTTTTTGCATGCACAACCTTGGCACACTTTTCAAGGCAAACAATGTCTCAGTTTTCACACCACCTCAGTTTTTGTGCCACCTCATAATTCACACCACCATACTGGAAGAAAAAAATAATTTTTTTTTCTTGGTACCTCTGCTAAATTTGGCCAAATTTTTCGCAGTTCCGCCAAATTTAGCAGAGGTTTCTTGGAGTTCTTGTTTTGGAACCCTCTTCGGTGTTTTTCTCGTATCTTGAGAAAATGGAGGCATTTTTGGCCAAACAAGATATCGTGGGAAAGCTGGTTCGCCCGATCTTATTTTCCGGGTTTGGTTTTTTGATTTTTCCATCTTGTAGGGTTTTTTGCCAGTTAAAGTCAGGGTTCCATTTTGCACTCTGGTCGTCATATCTTGCTCCTCCATACTTTGTTTTTTGACTTTCGCATGTCGTCATAAAGTTGGTTATGTTCTCCTTCTTGTATGAGTTTCATCGCTAGAATCTGCTCCAGGTATATTTTATTCAGTTTTTTGTTTTTTGCATTCTGGTGGATATCTTGTATGTTTCAGGTCCTTGGATCATTTTCCTTGCATGAGCTTTATAGACATCTATTTCTATAGCATTTCTTTTTTGCAAACACACTGAGATAAAGTGCCATTATGCATGCTTGGGATCTCACACATTTTGTGTCTGATTGTACTTGAACACTATATTATAAAGTGCCATGGGGGGTTTGTTATACCTTTGTATAGTGAGTGTTCCTTCCATGACATTAGCCTCATGTGTGTCATGTGACTGATCATCCTCGACATCATCCTTTATTTGTGCTTGTACATTCTTCATCATACAATTATTCTTGGCAGTTTCACTCAGTGTATCTATAATGCCTCTCCCTGATCAACATTATGGGGGGTATTTGTTGTTGGTTCTATATGATTCCTTGGTTCGATGGAGTGATTCTATGTATTCAATATTTATCATATATACTAGGTGGATGCAGTGGCTGGGTACCTATGCATTGCAGTGAGATGAATCACTTACCATATGGGCACTCTTCTTTCATTGCTATTTTGGAAGCTTCAGACTTTGGTGTTTTTGTCATCTTTATCTTTGAGTTTTAATGTTTTTCTTATTTTCCATCCTAATTCGATCAGTGTCATTTTAGGGTACTCATATAGCTTATAGTCTTCTCTACCTGATTATATTCTATTTCAGTGGAGGTTCCAATAGTTATTCTTTGACAGTGTTTACAGTTTCATGCTTCAGTGGTGTTCTACGTGTTCTTCTTTTGATTAGCTCTTCAGAGTTTGGTGTTTTTGCCATCTGTATCTTCAAGTTCCGATGTTTGCCTTGTTTTCCATCCTGATTTGAGTAGTGTCATTTAGGGAACTCATGTAGATTACAACCTTCTCTACCTGATCTTTGTTCCTATTTTCTGGGACATTCTTTAGTTTGGAGGCTTCTTCAGTCCTTCACTAGGCTTCATCTCTTTTTGGAGTAGGGTTTTTCCCATGTGGATTTCTCTATTTCTTCTCTTTATAGAGATTTTTTGTACTTGGGTACCTGATCAGACCTTGTTGTCGAGGCCCATTTGTTAGAATGAATTTAGAATAACTGAGAGGGGAGGGGTGAATCAGCTATCCTCAGGTCTAGATGTAGCAAATAAAAACTTTCTGTTCTTCAGATCTACTCGGAAACATTAGCATAAATCAACAACTTAATCATGTACTTTACTGTCAATTGAAATTAGCTTGTAGAAACATAACAGTAAAGAAAACCATAAGCATTCACACAAGTTGACACAAGTATTTAACATGGAAACCCAATATGGGAAAAACCAACAATAACACGCTACCAAGTTTTCACTCTTCTGAAGTGATGCCCTGTGAGGAGCCAACCCTATTAAAGGTTACAATAACACACCGCTAGGTGTGACCCAGTTAAAGGATTTAATCACCCTGTCAGGAGTGGCCTTGTTAGAGGACTTTAGATCATTCCACCTGAATGTCACCTTGTTAGAGGATTTATACAAATGACTGTTAAGTCAACCTTGTTAAAGGATTTAACTAATACAATGGTAAGAAAGTAATAAGCAGTTGTTATTTGGTACATACAACTTACTTTGCAATTCAGATCCAATTACAGCTCTAATGTTAACTTACTGTATAGCCTACATTGTCATTTCAACCTTTTGATCTGCTTGGAAATCCGTCAAGCAATCACACATGCAATACTCTGCCTCTGCCTTTTTTTTTTTGCCTTCTCTGCTAGATCATGCCAAATAGTAAATCAACTATGCAAATCTCTTGCATACACATACACTCTTCCACACTCTCTGAATAACCCCTTGAGGTTATCATATACCTCTCTGTCTAGGTCAGATAAATCTTTTGCTGCTTAAACAAGATCGTAGATCTTAGGTTAGGTCAGATCCAACAGATCATTCCATCTTTGCATTACATTTACTTCTCCAAAGTAGTCTCTAATTAAATCTTGAAACCATGCATTAATTATGGTTACCCATACATTAAATGACATGGATCAATCTTTAATTAACATTACATATCCCAATAAAATCAACTAAGTCGGCTAGAGATCTCAAATCTCATCATTAATCCAATTACTGTAAGTCAACCAACATCACTGTTTCCACTCGGCAATTTCAATGGTGCTCGACATTGAGCAACTTTTTTCTCATCACAAGCAACTTTACTCAACACAAGCAACTTTGCTCGTCATAAGCAACTTTGCTCGGCACAAGCCAAACTTGCTCGACACAGAACAACCATAAAAACTATCTTTGAAAGATAAACAACAAATTACTTTGCCAAAGTGCCAACTGATCAAATACCCTTTTAGTTGCCTTAACTCAACCATTCACTTGGTCTTCTTGTTAAATCTTCTCCATCAACAATAGATATGGTACTCAAACATATAACAATAGTCTCACCAGTAAAGGTTTGACAGCAATGATAAAATAACAATTGCTTGCATTGTCACTTTCCAACACCATTTTCCTGCTTTCAGTAGCTTTTTCTAGGTTTTTAGCTTCTCCCTAAGTTTATCTTGAGGGGGGGTGTTAGAGTAAAAATATATTTTCACTTATTAAATAAATTATTATTGATTTAATTATTAAGTCACTTTTTATCTCTAATTCACTTAAGCTAAACTTTAGGCATATAATAATTAATTTTATTATTAATTATTATCATGCAACCTAGGTTTCTCCCCCTTCCGGTGTTCGATCTCCTTTATAAGGATTGATCTCTTTGTAATTATTAATTATTTTTGTAATTATTAATTATTTTGTATTCACTTATTGGATCAATTGAGGATGTTATTGCATTGAGGATTTTCTCCATTGTTTGCACATGATGTTTTCTCTTCCACAGATCTATTATTTCTGGCCTCCATAGCTTTTGCTTCTCTCTTTTTGTGACAAGTGTTTGCATGTAGGTGATTCTTGGGAGTTGTGGGGTTGAGCTTTTCATCAACTCCAATAACTAGTACACTATTAGGAGTACAATTAGATCAACTATGATCTACCTCGCTAGAGGCTTTCAAACCTCAATAAAGAAGTTACCCTGTTAAAGGATTTACAACAAGAACTTGATAGAGTTCACCTGGTTAAGGGATTTTTCTTGCGGAAACTATTAGGGAACAACAAGATTAGTGATTTGGATGTAGCATTGATTGCTTGTAAGATCCAATAAGTTCTCTGTACTCTGTAACTTCTCTCTTCTCTCTATCTATCATCTTTTTGATCGCAACCTCAAATTGAAATCACAAAACCCTAATCACCCAAAACAATCCTTACAACTTCTCTCATAAACTTTTCAATATGAGCAGTTCCTATATATAAACAACTTCCACCGACATAAAAATGATCTTCAAATTGCTTTCCTGTGAAAGCACCATGTGTCAAATTGATAATCTCGATAAATAAAATGATTTATCATGACCACATTAGGTCAAGATAAGATCTACAAGTTATATCTCCAAAGTAGTCAAATAGGTTTTGACTTCTCCAATGTAACACCTCAAATTTGACTTAAATGTTTTCATTGATCTCATAAATATCAAAACATTGAATGTATAACCTTTCTTCCACATCATCATATCATTATAAATGATCGCATATACTTTACCGCTCAATGATCTATCATCGACCGACTGGTACTAGAGAACATAAGTGTTCTACCTGTCTTGATGTCTGTGACATGAAAAACTCTTTCACCACTCAACCAAATGAGTTGTGGTTGGAACCACATTGAAATCTAAATTGGTTGATGTTGTATCTGTGACCGCTCCTCATAATTCCACTTCTACCATGATCACCACTAAAGTGATGTTCTCACTATCTACTGATCTTCTGGACTTAACCAATTTTTAGTATTACCTTCTTACCAATTGTATCTTCACTTAACCCATAGTATATCATGACTATACTCACTTAGTTGCACTGTACTAACTTAGTTTCCATCAATGAAAACCAAATAAGTGACTCCTTATGACTACACCTCATATCCAACAATCTCCCAACACAATATCAACATCTATTTCCAGGGTCATGTTTGAATTCCCATAAAATCCTACATGGTACTATAGTAAGGTAAGTATCTACAACTAGTAAACATATCTTCAAGGAAAAGGAATTTCAAATTGAACTTCTAGTAGAGAAATTAACATTCAACAATGTATCCTAGGTTGAAATAAATTATGTCATCATATTTGCAAGGTATCAAGATCATATCTGGATTCCCAATAAATCATACAGATGTACTATTGTGAGGTAGGTGTCTATAACTACCCCATATCTTATAAGGACTAGGGATTCAAATTGAAATTCTAGTTCTGGATTATATCCTAGTTTGAAACAAATTGTGCTATCACATTTGGAATGTATAAAGCTCCAAAATTTACTATCAAATAATTATTTTTAGAGATGGGTAAATGGAGGCATTTTTTTAAGATCTTAGGCTGTAAAATATTATTTAACATCTAACAATATTCTCCACTATATAGACATGAAAGTGTATATTTTTTGGTTTTACAAATTTTAATTCATGTTCTTAATGAAAGAATAAATTTCAATACCAATATTTTAAAGTTTTTCTTTAGTTTAAAACGAAAATCAGGGCCTCTGAGTAAGTTGTGGCCACTGAAATGATCATGATTTTCATATAGCTACCACAAGTTATTCTTTAGGTTACAAACCCCTTAAAAAAATTCATAGATTACATGAAAACCAACACCTACTTAAGTTGTCATGGGCTCTTAATATCATATACCATTAACATTTGGCCTACATGTGTATTAATAATATCTTGCAATAATAAAATTAAATAGTAAATAACTATAAGTTTTGGTGAGATGGACTCCTAAAGCATTCTAGATGGGTCAAACCTTTTCTAATTCACTTTAGAGTGGTTCCTAAACATATTTATTTTTATTTAAATTTATATAAAAGGATGATTAATGATTTCCTATGATAAATATAATGTAATATTAATATTCAAGGTGTACAAAGACTCCAATGAATCTTCATTCCCAAATTATCTTACATGTTGGAAATATAGATGGAGTAACTGAGAGGGGAGGGGTGAATCAGTTACCACAAAAATAAATCCACAAGTCCCTTAGATGTCTTCAATATATTTCTGTTGCTCGGTTGATTAACTTATCATTATTCATTAAACATTCACAGTTATTGACATGCATAAAACAAATAACATAAACACAAGTAACACCAGATATAACGTGGAAACCCAATTTGGGAAAACCACCAATGTAACTAGTTACTGATTTTCACTCTTCTGAAGTGAGCCCTGTTAGGAGCCAACCCTGTTAAAGGTTACAAAAACACACTGTTAGGTGTGACCTTGTTAGAGGATTTAATCACCCTGCTAGGAGTGGCCTTGTGAGAGGTCTTTAGAG